>JAPYZK010003967.1:0-23339 GCA_030522785.1 Platygaster equestris
GGGGGGGCCAGAAATCTTAAAAAGAGGAGTGGGGGGGGGGGGCCAGAATCCGCATAGCCCTACTACTTACATCACTGATAAACGTGTGAACTTGCGGTTTTTGTAAATAAATTTTCAAACATTCCAAATAACAATATAAGATAAAATTTATGATTCATAAAATGCGGATGTTATTCATTCTATTTGAAAAACGCTCTGGAATGTTCTTATTATGCTTACTACGTAGCCTGGCTAAATCGCTGTCTAAATGTCGAAATTTATATGCTCCTAGTTAGCTAGGGACACTGTTTTAAAAATTGCGAAGAACATTAAAAATCAATATAATTGCATTGTTGTTGGAAACAGAAAAAATAGCACTGTCTGAAGAGGACTTCTGCTGACCAAATGAATGCGGCCGTTTTATCCAAAATATTCCAAAGTTATTATGTCGGATGCAACGATTCAGTTCACAATCGAAGAATACTCAGTCCGCAAAAAGTACAACTGGATGGGCATTGCTTTAAAAAGAACAAAGTAAGTGTTTGTAAATACTCAAACAACATTAGATTGTTGCAGAGTATGTACATTGTGCAAAATGCAAAAGTCATTAACAATTACGATTTTTTTCAATTGCACGAAAATCGAGCTTATAGAGATTCTGCAGAACGTACTCCATACGATTTTCAAGAAAAAATGGAAGCGCTCAAACATGAGGTAAAGAAACTACGTCGTGAACGCGATAACGCCAATTCGTCAATTGAGGATCTCACCAAACGGAATTCCGAACTTCAATCACACGTTATTAAAGGAATAAAGAAAATCAATGGTAATAAGACTGTCTTTCATCGTGCAATGGTGTACAACTGTGTGTGTTGTATGGATAACCTGAAAAATTTGATGATTCGACTAGTTATTTCGAAGTTTTGGGTGGCCGATTTTGAGATATGAAACGTACCACCTCAACGTTTTCTGCAGGATTTGCCATTTTAATTTCTCAAATAAATAGAATTCTATAAAAAGTAAAATTTTTATGTGTATTTACAGTTTAGCTTTATCAAAAAGGTATTATACGAAAGGATGTGTAGTATTTTGGAAAATTATGTCTGAAACTTTTACAGAAATTTTGGAAGGTCAAGATCCAAAGCAAATTGCCAGCCATGAAAAAAATATGCAAATCGGAACAATCGGCCACGACGGAGCTGACGTGCACATTAGACGAGACGTATGGATACCGCGAAGTACCTACAACAGCATCTTAAGCAACTGCTCCACCAGTCCAAAAAATGAGAAGTTTCTGAAGCAGTTGGTCATCGCCGTATTCGGTTATGGAACTCTTGTCAAAAGTTGCGTCCGACAGTTGGTCAAGAATAGCCATGTGCTCGACAATGATAAAAAAGGGCTCCTCGCAATTGACGCGGAAAAAATTTTGGATGTCAGAGGTACCTTTGCTTGTGAACAAATAAAGTCAAGAGAAAGCACACCAAACACTGCAAGTGCGGCAAGAGTATTGACATTAACTAATCCTCTTTCTTTCATGTGCTTGTGTTAAGATTGCTTTAAACACTTTTGAATCCATACAGAGAAAATTCCTGAGGTCATAGCGAGCCAGGAAACCTCTAAAACCAAAACGTATATTTCTCAGAAAATATACGAATTGAAAGTCAACAGTGGAATAATTACTCCCATGTCGTCCAAAAAAAAGAAGGGGAAAGGAACTCATACACGTTATAATCGGAATATTCACATTATGGATTCAAGTTCATGTATAGAACTTATCTAATGCTCACACTCATTGTATGTGTTTTAGAAGGGGAAACAATAAGAGAGCGTCGAAGCAAGTCATCGTCAGATGACGAAATGAGCCGAGATGATCCTGCTGATGCAAGTAAGGTTTCTTACAAAAATTAAATAAATTAAATAATAAAAAAAAAAATATATACAATATATATTTAAACTACAGGATACAGAGAATATAATTCGGACGTATCGCTTAAAAGGCTTATAAAATATATTATTCGTGTCGCAGAGCGCGGAAAAAACATTGTCCGGGAATCAAGAAAATCGGACTCTGGCGGAGATTCCTCTTGACCATCGTCAGGAGATGAGGTAGAAGAGAATGTTTATGTCAAACCGTGGGACGACGAGAAAGATAGAAGTAGTGTAGAACCGTCAGAAGATTAAGAGGAGGAAGGAGACAAAACGAATGATGATGCGCAATAAAGTGAGTTAATTCGACATGAATAGACCTCATGAAGTTTCCACATCATTGTTGTAAACTTTTTTCATGTAAACGTCTTTTAAGAAGCTCAAATAAGATTTTTCGTAATACAGTTTTATCTCTAGAAATAAAAAAGATTTTTCCTCCTGTTTATAATTTTCCTAACATTTTTTCAAAAAAATACGTATGTACTTTAACTTACATCACGTGCAGTGACATCAAGAATGTTTCCCAAGATTCCTGAAGATTCTTTATTTACAATCGTGATTGTACATAGTAGACAATGATATTTTGTGCAATAAGATAACTGATAAAGAATAGCTGTGCAATACTTCGAAAAAAAAAAAAAATAATGTGCAATACATTGTAGAAAAATTCGTCAATTTTTGTTGATTGATATTGTGCAATAAACTCCTTATAAGTGTTGTAATATCTGAGTTTTTCATTGGTTGTAGGTAACAATTAAAAATTGAATTTTTTGGAAAACTCTAAAAATCTTGCTCGATCAGATCATGAATCTAAATTATACTTATATTATATCATAGAAATTATTTCAATGAAGTACGATTGAATATCACTACAAGATAGTAAAATTATCGGATTCAAAATTCAATAATTTTGTATAATAAAAATTTCCCTTATTCAAAATGATGAACACGCTAGAAAATGACGTGATGAAAAATGATGTGAACTTATCAAAAATCCGAGTCTACATTATTTTTCATTCCAAATTTCCTCATAAAATTATAATCAAATCATATTCATTTTCGATCACATGTCATGAGAACAATTACGTGATACAAAATAAGGTGAAATGATCGATTCTAAAACTCGATAATTTTTAATCTCATCAATTGCCCTCATTCAGTATGATCAAAACAAGATAAAATAACGTGATGAAAAATGATGTAAACTTATCAAAAACCAAGTCTACATCATTTTTTATCCTAAATTTCCTTATAAAATAATTTCCTCATGAAATTATGATTTAATCGTATTCATTCTCGATCATATGTCATAAGAACAACAACTCGATACAAAATAAGGTAAAATGTTTTAATCTAAAACTCGATCATTTTTCGTCTTTTTAATTTTCCTTATTAAACATGATGAAAACACGGAACAATGACGAAATGAGAAATGACGAAAACTTATTAAAAATTAAAGTCTGGATCACATGTGCAAAACCAATTCAATAATCTTTTTTCTTGACTTGGATTTCACATTTTTTCGATTTTCCCTACCATGCTCGGCTATATCGGCCCGACGCGTGAAGCAAAATCAGAGAAGACAAATATATCGCTTCCCCCCCCCCCCCATTCCCCTCACTCATCTCAAACGCTCAGCAAACGAAAAATGTGTCCCACTTATCCTTGCGATCCATTCTGCGGTACCTGTAGCACTCTGTGAAAAAGGAAAAGCGGAGAGACGACGACTTACAGGGGCGAAAACGTCGCGGTATTACGGCTGAAAAGTTTACGAGTAAAAAAGCTGTAACTATAAAATATGACTAAAAAATATAATGAACAAAAATACTGTAAATAAAAAATATCTACAAATGTATGACAGAAGGTGCTGTGACTAAAATATGTACGACTAAAAATGCTATGACTGAGTATGACTGAAATATGCATAACTACAGACTAGACGGCTGGGAAGTGACTGAAATTGATATATATATATATATATATATATATATATAAAACTAAAGACTACATATATAACTAGGATGTGACTGAAATACGAATGACTAAAAACTAAGAAAAGTGTCGTGATAAAACTCCGAGTACCATCCCTGGTAATAGGGCAAGTGGGGAAAGGAACTCACTACGTAGATGGGAGAAAAATATCGGGTCAATATCGTGGTAAAATTCCGAGTACTATCTCGGTAAATGGAGTAGGTGCGGTAAGGAACTAGCGATGTAGACCGGAGGAAAGTATCAGGTTGGAATCGTGTTAAAATTCCGAGTACTATCCCGGTAAAGGGGTAGGTGCGGTAAGAAACCAGCGATGTAGACCGGAGGAGAAGATCAGATAAGAATCGTGGTAGAATTCCGAGTATCATCCCGGTAAAGGGGTAGGTGCTGTAAGGAACTAGTGATGTAGACCAGAGCAAAAGATCAGGTTGGAATCGTGGTAAAATTCCAAGTACCAATTCGGTAAAAGGGGCAGGTGCGGTAAGGAACTAGAGATGTAGACCGGAGAATAAACCGAGCCGGAGTCGTGGTGAAATTCCGAGTACCTTTTCGGGCTGTGGGGACGGTGCGGTAAGAAACTAGAGACAAGGCTGAAAAAACGGACGTTAAAAACTGAAAAACAGACGATAAATGATGCTCGGAAATAAAAATGATACGAGGAAGCAAGGAAGTTGTAATACAGAGCAATTTTCACGCAACAAGACGGCAACTGACATAAAACTGAAAGGGCCTGTGAATAAACCGGGTAAAATAGGAGGCGACATAAAAATATAATTTCAGGGAGAAGATCGAGGACGACCTTTGTGTCAGGATGGTCAACTGTAACGGGCATTTTTCCCCGTCATACTAATATGAGGCAAGGAGGATCGATATCCGAGATTCCAGAGAAATAGGGTCCCGGGAAAGAGGGAGAAATGGGCACCTAAAATTGGGGAAATAGGAAAGCCAGTCCTTGACTGGCATGTACCAAGGAAACACGAAATAAAGATCAAGATTCGTATTTTACGCGTCCGTGTATAGATTATTCATAAACCTAAAATACCCTATACATAGTTTTTATCTTTTTTCGAAATTCCTCGGAAAGAGCGTGGTCGGGGGGAGAGTCGAGGGTGTAGATGATGCACGTGCTTTTGGGTGCTCGAATTATTTTTGAATAAATTCCCGTCAATTGCCGATCAGAGCACTTACTAGAACTTTTTTTTCTATTTTTTTATCATTGTTTGAAGTTGGTCATTGCGAAAAATTTGAGCATGATACTCTGCAACACTCGTCGATTGCTACTCAGAACTCTTATTAGAACAATTTGTTTCCCAATTTTTTTATCATTTTTTGCGATGTTCCGTCGATTTTTTCGGAGAGGCACATTTTTGAGTGACATAACAATTGATTTATTGGCTTTTGCCGTGAATGTAATAGAGATATTTTGCAGCTTTCGTCGATTGCTAATTAGAACTCTTATTAGGACAACTTTTTTCCGAATTTTTCACAATTTGTTGCAGTACTTTGTCGATTATTTTTCGATGACTCAAAATAGGTACAGATTTATTACGACAAAATTCTAGGGCCCAAAAACACGGGCATATCTTCACCACCGTTACTCCGCCCTGAACACGGTCTGTCAAATTGCATCATTTTATCCAGAAATTCGCCAGGATACGACCGGTGGTGGAAAATATTCAAAAACCGGGTCCCCCTTACACGTTCAATTTCTCCCCTTACACCCCCGCCTAGAGAATCATCATTCAGATCCATCGCACAAAAGGAATGCAGTGGCTCTGCGCAGACTGCGCTAGTGCGTGAATGAAAAGATAATGCACGAGTCTTTGGACAACGGATCACCGTTTCTACTGTTTTTTAAAATACCCTAGTTAGACCGTGCTCGGGGGGAGGTTCGAGGGTGCTGATGATTCATAGTTAAGAATATTATGGTATAACCAACATTGGAATTGTCGAATTTTCCCCATAAATTTTCGGACTTTTAAAATGACATAATTTACATATTTAGAAATTACGAATTTGAAATTTCTAAGTTTGGCAATTACAATTTTTGTTATTTGAAAATGTTTTTTTTCCAATTTTTGAATTTTCGAACTTTGAAGTTTGTGTTTTTGTGTCTTTCTAAAATGGGAGGTACATATTCGAATTTTGTAATTTGACTTTCAAATCTTACATCCAGGAAGTCATTATTTTAGACTTGAAAAAAAAAAATCAATATGCGTGAAGTTTGTGGTTTTTTTTATTGAATTTCAAAAGTTGAAATTGGATTGCATTTACTGGAAGAATTGATAAATGATTTCTGTAATTTTTGGCATGAATATTTTGAAAATTTCTTCAAGGTTTGAACATTTCAAGTATTAGAAAATGTGAGAATTTCAAGGATTCAAGGGTTTGTGAAAAATTCATTAATTTTATGGAATTTTGAACTTTTTCGTAATCTTAAGAAATTTGAAAAATTCGGCAATATTTATTTTTCCTGGTAATTTTGATGGTAAGGATGATTTTAGGGATTTCCAAAGTTTGAAAAATTGTATGAAAAAATTTACAATATTAGAAATTTCAAAAACTTAACGTTATCAATCCCCCTCCCCCCCCCCGCCCCCCTACATAAATGACCCTAACAGGAACGTACCTTCTAGATTTATATACATTCGCACGACTTTTTCTGCGTGCGCAAAGTGATTTTCTTGTGGTATTAGGTTGACCTATACTGCGGAAGATGTGATCGGCTAATTTCTCAAAAAAATCGTAGACATTGCTGGTTATTATGCTGAAAAAGTGAAAAAGTGTAAAATAAGTTTTTTGCGCACGCACACAATCAGTCGAGCAGTCACGCCGCCGTCTCTTTCCTTTCCATGCTCGACGCTGCGGCCTGCGCGTGAACGGTGCAATTTCCGAATCTTTGCGCATTGTTTGTGTTAAACGTATGTCCCACTGTGTTTCGTGTATATGTAGCGTTAGTGAACCGGAATTGTTTACAATGTTGCCACATCAACATCTGTCGATATCAAAGTTACTTTTCGGTGCTGAAGTTTTGCAATGTTTTGACATTTTAACTGCTGTTTACTTCAAGTCAATCGACTTTTTTGCGGACAGTTGCAGGATTATCAGAGATATTGTTCGAAGGACATCGTACATTCAAAAGTGCGGGTGATCGTTTATGAAGAAAAACAAGAAAATCTACTTGAGTTAAGATTTTAATGCAGTGATTATTAGATATGTAACAATGCTTGTTGAGTATATTTTGAACTGTCTCGTTATTCTACTTCGTTTACTTTGTGCAGTTTTATGTATTACAAAGTATTCTCCCGGAATTGATGACCTAACCCAATATATATATAGTACACAACAAAAATATACTGCCTTTTTTCCGGCCTACTAAGTTTAATGGTCCCGGCACGTACATACTCAAATAATAACCATTAGAAAATTCAATATCATGAAGATTTCGATATTCCAAGGTGTGTAATAAAAAGATCATTTATATTCATGCCAGTTGAAGAATGTATTGATAACTCTGCCCATTGAATTAAATACACTCGTAAAAAATACATGTACTCACGTTCTATAATTACAATAAAATTTTTTGAACTAAAAACATTATTTAGCTTCTCGTGATTTTGACTTTGATGAAACTTTTTCGGAATAGCAATTTTTCTACCATTATTTTATGAAAAGTTTTTGAAACTTTCCTTTTAAATCCAATATTCATATTACCAGGTTATTTGGCAAGATTTTCATTAGATCATTTAATCAGAATCGCACATTTAATAAAAATTTCATTGACTCAACCTCATGCATTGCTTATTTTATATGAAAACCGTCCAATCATTTTATAAGGTTTTTATAAAAACTCTATTTGCTGGGAATAATTTTTCGATGGTGATGATTCACGGAAATGTCTGAATTTTGTAGTATTGAAATATTAATGAACTTCAGATATTATTCGAATATTTTTGCAGTAAATATTGTCACCAATAAAGAGATTTTTATTGTGTTGACCTTCACCACATAATACGTACATTTTGTAATTTTTTCTTTTCAAGGTTTCTGCCTGGGGTTGATGCTTGAACCAAACGGATTCATTAGTTTCTTATCCATAATTTCAATATGTGAATTCAGCTCCTGTATGACCTGACAAGTAAAATAATAAAGTTGTTGACTTTTGAAATGGTAAAAAGTAGTTCATTCCCATAATATTATTTTTTTGAAAATTAGAGTTATTCATATCATTATTAAAATTTGCACATTATTTTTCCCAAACTCACAAAAATTTTTATCGTCATGATTACAATCATCTTGAGAATTCCACGTTTGAATGGATTGATTCAATCGTGCTTCAGATATTAAGATTATTGAGTTCAAATTTTAATTGGAAATCCAAAATTCAGACTTCTTGAAATTATCGCGAAGCGATGAATAAAAAATTCTTATTAACATGGAAAAATTGATTTTTTGGATAGAATTATTGATGGTCAATTGAAAATTTGCATTCAGAACTCGAAAATTATAATGTAGAATGGCCATTATCTTATCATCTTTTCAATATAGACTTATTGAAGTAATTATGAATTTGTATTGTCTATTTAAAATCAAGTGTTGCAATTTTCATCGAAATATTCAAATGTTTGAGTCCCAGAGTTTTAGTTCAAAATTTTGAACTGATTTTTTCAAATATATTCATATCTCTAGTAACTTCAGTTTTTCATAAACACCTAATGAAAATATTATTTAGTATTGCACGAGGAATAAACATTTCATACCATAATTTTATAAAATTATTCTGAAATCTTTATAAAATGATCGATTTTTCTCAAGTGATATCGTATATCATTCCATCATCATCCAATTGCGATTTGCTGACAATTTTATAAAAAAGCTTTTTTCATGAACCATTTCTGAACATCGTATCTGTGCCGACCAATAAAAACGCTGGTTCGCCCGGCGGAGCAAATTCAATTGGTTCAGCGGGATTTGTGCACGTTTTGACTTTCGCCGCGCTAACGCCCGATGTTTCGGAACTTGAGTTATTCTCATTCTTGCCCGGAGTTAAATTTAAAGCATCTAAGTATCCAGAAATTCTCAGTTTTTTCATGTAAAATTGTACAGCTTGCTCCGGAGAAATCTCGAGTAATTATTCAATTTGAATTTCAAATGAGAACTCCGCGTGCGTTTTCGACGACCACACAACTGCATGACCATAGTGATTCCGGTTTTCAGAGAACTTTTATAATAATTGCATATTTTTTATGTGAATTTATTATTTCTTAATAATCAAATAAAACTTTTATACACCGTGCAATTTTTATAAAGCGGTTTTAAAAACACATTATGAAACTTTTTTTCATCAAAAATCCGAGATTTTCGTATAATTTTGTAAGGTTTTTAGAAAAACTAAAATCACCAGGGCGAGCCACCATGTAGCGACCTTTACTCCCTGAGATTCCTGTAATCAGTATTTGAGGCGAAAAAAATATTATTTAATACATAATTATGCTGACAGTTTCTGACGTATTATCATTTTGGAGTGAAGAATAAATATTATGATACTACCAATAATGACTGTACATTTCTAAAGAATAAATATGTAACTCAGAGCTTCACTATTCATGTCCGGAAGTGAAAGTTATCTTACAATATTTTCACAGTCGACTTATGAATAAGCAGTGATGAATATTAAACTAGTACATTATTGTGAACGGTATCAAGTTGTTCAAATTTAAATTATTTTTTTTTACATCGATTCAACATTAAGTCTAGGATTCTCAATTCTAAATTAAAATTCCCACAAAAACCTTTTCATTACCAAGACGAAATGAGAATGATCGATTTAAAATAGGAAATGTAAAGTTGAAAAATAATAATAATCAATCGTTCCAAAATTCACATGATAATATCAAAATTTAAATCCTAAATTAAAATTATGAGTTTGAATTCAGAATGCAAATTTTCCATTAACAATATAACATTACAGAATATCGATACGTTACAATTATCATAACTACCCTTGTGATTTTGGTTTTTACAGAAGTTTATAAATCACACAAGGTCATTTAAATTTGATTTTTTCACGAAATTAATTTCATACACCTGGAATACAATGTTATACGTTATAAGATGTTCATTTTTCGGAAAAATTTACTCAATAATATATTCATGAGGTTTTTATAAAAAACTAGAATCACTAAGGATATAAATTCATCAAAATAAAAATGTTTGATACCAAATTGGAACTCTCGCACTAAAACATTTTAATTTTAAATCAAAATTGCAACACTTGATTTGAAATTGGCTATACAGATGGATTATTATTCTAATAATTCTGCATTGTAATAATAATAAGATTATGTTGATGCTACATTATAATTTTCGAGTTCTGAATGCAAATATTCAATTAACCATTAATACTCCTACTCAACAATTATATATCCATTCAAAACATGAATTTTCGCATGGCAATAAAAGTTTCTTATTAATTGCTTTTCAATAATTTGGAAGAAAAAAAAATCAAATTATGAATTCAATATCGAAATTCGAAATCAACGATCCAAACATCTAAAGGACAATCTAATTAATCAATTCAAAGTTGCAATGCTCAAGATTATTGTTATCATGAAGATGCAAATTTTCGGGTGTTCGGGAAAAATAACGTGCTCATTTTGATAATAATAAAAATACCTTTAATTTTTCAGTAAATAATATTGGGATGAACAACTTTTTTCCATTCCGAAAGCCAACAATTTTATTATTTTAATCGTCAGGTCATACAGGAGCTGCATTTGCGTATTTGAATTATGGATGAGAAATCGATAAATCCGTTCGAATCAAGCATCAACCCCTGGCAGAAACCTTGAAAGGAAAAAATTACAAAATAAACGTACCATGTAAAGGTCAACACCATAATAATCGCATAATTTGTGACTATATTCATCGAAAATATCTGTTAATCACGCATTTCAATTTCAACTTGAGTAGTTTTCCTTCTTTTTCTTTATAAACGATCACCCGCACTTCTGAATGTACGATGTACTATACTTCGAAAAATATTCCCGATTATCCCGCGATTGTCCGCAATGAAATGGATTTACTTGAAGCAAACAGCGGTGAGAATGTCAGAACATTGCGAAACTTCAGCATCGAGAAGTCACTTTGATATCGACAGATGTTGATGTGGCAACATGGTAAGCAATCCCGGTGCACTAACGCTAGAGGATAGCGCCATTTCTCGTGACCAAAATAGAAGCCATTTTAACATCAGTATGTTTTTAAATTCGAATATGTAGCCAACACAATGTACAACGAAGGTCTATGTTTATCTTTCTCGCACTCCGTGTCACAGTAGTCGGAATTCCCAAAAAGCTGGCCATAATTCATTAATTTCATTATTTCGCGACGAATATTCTCACTCGTGGGTTTTTGGGGTCGCAGATTATGAATCTGATATTTGCTTTTCAAAAATCGAAATGGCGGATTTAAAATGACAGGCAATTGACACAAATTTCAATTATTAAAAGAAAAAACATGATTCACGGCTTCTTGGAGTCGCTGATCATGCATCCGATAATGGTTTTTAAAAAACAGAATGGCGTTTGAAAAGAAGCGTTCTCAAAATGACGAATGATTTTCGTGGATTTGAATTTTTTCATCCAAAAAATCACTTGTCGGTTTTTGGGATCGCTGATTATGAATCTAATATTGGTTTCTTAAACCAAGAAATAGCTGATAGGAAATGGCGGTCAATATTTTCAATTTATATTTCTCAAACACAAAGTGAATTATTCCATGGTTTTCATGGTCGCGGTTTACGAATACATTATCAGCTTCACAAAAGAATTGCGGTAAATTCTTATTGATATTCCTTTTGCTGACAAAGACCTTTGCTCAATCGTTTTTAGACTTTTGAATATAAGTTCATGCTCATCATCGTGGAAACTATAGTATAGATGTAGGAGTGGTGTAGGATTTAAATCACAGACTTAGGTCATATATTACAAAATCAATTCATTCATGGAAACATTGGATTAATGTCGAACACACTCGTACTTTTATATAGATAATTATAATTCGATTAGTCATACTCGTCGTCACTGTAATTAGCTTCATCCGTAGATGAAGCTGGAACATCAGCTTGTTTTATTGTAGGTTCATTTAATAACTATCGCTTCCGGTGACAATGGCCTAATTTTTTTGCGGGCACTTTTCGCAGGCTCGAAATGAGAGGATCGATTGTGACTAACAATCTACAAAAAACGTCTTCCATAGTTTTAGTCCTGCTTTATTTTCAGCTGAAATCTTTTCGGAACTTTTAAATAAATTTGTTGCAAGATTCCTGAGCCTCTTGAGACATTTGTCCTATAGGCAATAAGAATGATTCGATGATTTGTGACCCATGTATCAAAATTTTATGCATAACAGTCGGCATGTAGTACCATGGATACAGTTCAACGAATCTTAGCGCAGTTGACAGAGCGTGCTCTTCAAATTACACTACGTTGATATCGAAGCCGCAAAAAATAACTTGAAGTATGACATGGAATTTGTCGATCAGATTCTGGTCTATTTCCGTAATTGATGCTGAGACTCGAGAGTTTTCAAAAAAACGGCGCGCTGTATTTCCGTCATTAGAACTCCCATATCTCTGTTTTGGGACATCTACTAACAATCCTGATTGCTGCCGAAAACTAGTTTGCATGTTTTTTTTCCGAGCTTTGACTTCCACTTTGTCAACTTTGCGACACTTCCAACTTCAAATATCCAATTTATATGAAATATGCAATGGGCACTCATAGAACCGAATCCATGCATGTAAGGACGAAATCCCAAATACTGAATTTTCGCGATCTACTTTTTCTTGCGAAATTTCATCAATATTGTTAGACTGTTTTGAAGTACATTTGCAGAGA
Source organism: Platygaster equestris (assembly GCA_030522785.1). NCBI lineage: Eukaryota > Metazoa > Arthropoda > Insecta > Hymenoptera > Platygastridae > Platygaster > Platygaster equestris. Next base: position 12,795 of record JAPYZK010003967.1, read on the forward strand.
AAACAACTTTGAGCAAAAGTCGTGTGTAATAACGAATTACAAACTTTTTCGTCAATCATTGTGAGCACAATTTCATAAGAAACAATCATTTGTTCACCGACAATAACCGTTTGGAAGGGTAGCGAAATTTTTTCTTGATCTTTAATATAGTCAACTTCTGCTTGCGTTGATTCAGCAGTTTTTTGTAAAAATTGTAATTTTATCGGCCCTCAAAATCGTGGAGATTGATGGCGAGGATTTTTCCACAAAACTACATTATGATTATCAGTTGCATCTGCAAAAACGAGCTTCAGAAATACTAAAGAATTTACAAACATGTTGGCGTCCGTTTTAGTTCCATCATCATCGTGAAACATGTGCTTAAGCGTACTTTGCCCCGACGTACCATCACACCTTCATTTGCAGATCAACTGAAAATCACATTTTTTTTTTAAGTGAGACTTTTGATAACGTCCGCTGGCACTCATAACAAGCGTCCGACTATGTGATCTAGTAATGATTGTTATTTGACTTCTGCGCTCGATTCAGTGACAATTATTTCAAACGGTGTTTCAAACGGTGTTCAAACTGTTTTTTAGCTTCTAGAACATGATGATAAGGAGGGTACAAAAAACAATTCTTTCCAAGACTTACAGATCGTATGCCAATATATTCGCCTTTAGATAAATCTTTGTCGATCATGAGCGCGACAGCTTTGTCACAAGAAAGGGTTTCTTCGTGGTTTTTTTTTTGAGATATTTCTTGTATTAAGATGCTTTCGACGGGCTTCCTGCTGTGACGACTTTCACTAATTTCGCTGCATCTACTTTGCCTTTGGCTCGTAGACTCATCTGCGTAGCATAACCTAACACTTCGGGATTGGACTGTGAACGAATATTTCCTGTCCTCCTTCGCTTTGTCCGGTTACTCAATTCTCGGAAGGAAGAGTTCGACAAGGGTCGGCCAGTGCTTCCTGTCTTGTTGTTGACTCGAAATCGTCGTTGCGTGCCTCGTCCACATCATCGTCATTTTCAATGGTGAAAACAACTTCAGATTTGAGCCATTTAGCATTTTTTTTCCAAAAATATCTTTTCGTCCTGTAAGCGTCATTTTACCTTTTTTTCGAGTCAGAAAATAATTTTCTTAGTCGATTTTTACACTCTGCATCTAAAGTGTAAGTGATATTGTGTTTTTCGGAGAAAAACCGTTCAATAACAACAAAGCAGCTATCAGAACCTTCAGAGATTTTGTTTGTAATGAGTTGGAATAATTCTTTCCGGGTCAGACAAACTTGCTGTTTCCTGACTCCATCTTCATAATCAGTATCTGAAAAGAATTTTTTTTTTATTTTTCTAAATTATGTTACATTATTAAGAATTTGGTCAAAAAAGAAGAATTTAAACTATTTGATAACATTCCTGGATACCTAATGAAATAGTTTAGAAAAAAGTTCACGATTTTACAGTATTAATAACGTGCACTGTACAATGAGCAATCTGGAGTTAATCTGTACATTGCATCTGAATTGATGTCTCAAGGCCAAACCGGCAACTTCAGGCAGCTAATTTTCAGATAAGTTTCAGAAGAATGTGTAATTTTTCATCCGGAATTGAAAAGAGGGCCCGATATAGCAAGACTTTTTCTGAAGTCTATTTTTGTCAGCGTGAAATAACATGACAATATCGAAACCGCAGTAAATCGTTCAATCGTCTCCAACTTTACTCCTCGTCAAATGTACCGATATTTGACTATTTTTTAAAGTACTTACATTTACGAAAACAATCCATGTTGTTCAATTGGAATCGGTCAATTTGTTTCAAAACGATACACTTTGGAAAAAAAATTTTTCCAGTCGCGATGTGCACACGTATCGATGCGTTTGACGTCTGTGAAGGAGATAGGAAAAAACAGCTTCAGCGGAGCACCTGTCCTCCGCCATTAATCTCTTACGATGCTAGGCGTACCACTACACACATTTAAATCTCGAAAAGTGTCATGAAAAAAAATTTTATCTTTCTCCCATTACGGCCAGCTTTTTGGGAATTTTGACCACTGTGCGTGAGTGCGAACGAGATAAACGCAGACCTACGAGGGTCATTGTGTACAGGCCTTCAACTGACTGTATTCATATATACATATATGTATATAGATAAAATATGTATGTATATAACATATATGTATATATATATACTTATATTTATGTATATGCAGTATTATGCTTTACTTTCATCCTGTTTGAAATTTCGCGCTGAAATTTAAGAACATACCGAAGTTACAATGGCTTTAATTCTGGTCACGGTAAAGCATTGGAGAATGACGTTATCCTCTATCCAGTGTAATATATATAGATCAGTGGACATACGTTAAACACAAACAATGCGCAAAGATTTGAAAATTGCACCGTTCACGCGCAGGCCGCAGCGTCGAGCATGAAAAGGGAAGAGCTTAAACCATTTGGCATACATGGACCGAGCATCGGTCCATGTATGCCGTATACATATTTATCGAGCAATGTCTCTAATTCAGCGTCTGTGAAGGTTTTTGGCCTTGTTTCACGTGGACGATCGTCAACATCAAAATCACCGTTTCGGAAGCGACGGAACTAATCACGGCACGTTGTTTCGCTTAGAGCCGCATTTTCGTGAACTTTTTAAAGCTCTTGATGCGTAACAGCCGACGTTTTCTTCGAATGGAAGAAGAAAATCAACACTTCCCGCAAATGACGATTATTTGGCACAAAATTAGACATTTTTACACAACTATAAGTATATTACGCAAAAACAAAATCACTAATGTGTCAGAGCGGTTTTTTTATCATGTGTCGAAGCTATGAAACGTAGAGAACAGGGAGCCAAACTTTGGTGGAAGGGGCACGCTTCGTTTTCTCGCGAGCTGGCATCCCACTACCGTGATTTTTCACCTCGGCGCGAAAAGCCAAAAATCGTTTCTGCGCCGCTCCACGTGCGTACTTGCTTTTCATTCAAACAGAAACGTCAAGTCAAACGCGTATACATAATTGTTTACTTCCAAACGTGGAGAATTATTTGAAATATTTTCAACATTAGAAGAATGTTAAAAATTCCAGATTTCCCACATTCGAAAGTATTTTTAATTTTCATTTTGAATTTTGGAAATGTTCGACATTCCTTTTAATTCTTGAAATCAATTATTGCAATTAGATTGGTAGTAGTTACATTAAAATGTATAAAAAATATTTCATACATTTATTATTATGTTGATTTTTTGTTACGTCAATAGAAAATTCATGATTATTCTATTACATATTGTATTGTTCGTAATAATATTTGATATAAACTTAAAATACTGTAATTAGAGCAATACTTTACAATAAAAAAAGTTATAAGATCCTTTTGAAAACCAAAATGTGCGTTTCTAATTTTTTTTTCGGAACCGCCAAGGTGTCACTTCCATTTATTGAATAAATGTATTCAAACTGTAGATGGAAATTTTGAATAAATCGAATTGCGTGTAGATTATGAAAAAAGTACATTGATTTTCACATTTCAGTATGATGTAAATTTATTACAAAATATTTCGCTAGCGAAAAAATTTCAAGCACATTGTACCATAACAAAAATAACAATTACTAAACAGACAATGGAGAGCGCAAAACATTAACTAATTCAAAAGCTTTTTCACCGGTTTACATTATTTGTCAGCACTCGACAAAAAGTTAATTTTATTCAAAATTTCTATTCCCCACGTTTTTCGTTTCTTTCCATGCTTAATTACGTACTTTTCCACAACGCGAGTATTAAACTACGAGGCTAGAAGTTTGACGTTTTGCGTTTCTGTTTTGTTTTGATGCTGGAATGGGAACAGATGGGCAGAGAAAGGGGAGAGCGGCGCAGAAACAAGTTTTGGCTTTTCGCGCCGGGGTGAAAAACCACGGTAGTGGGATGCCAGCTCGCGAGGAATCGAGACGTGCCGAGCGATACAGCGAGGGATAGGGAGTTTGGACACCTGTTCTCTACGTTTCATAATCGTAATAATGTGGCCGCCTGGCTGTCAGTGACAGTCTCTCGTTCACGCTGATGTTTCTTTGTTTTGATTATTTGTTCAGATTCATTTTCAATTCATTTCATAAAATTGCGTTTTTTGGTGATAATTAGTGCTTCAGTTTGTCGGAACCTTTGAAAAAGCTAAAATATTGCTTTATTTGTGGGGTTCAAAAAAATTATTCGAAGAAAAATTCAATATTACAGGTGAATTCAATTACAAAACTATTTCTCAATATTTAACATGTAAAAAAATTTATTTGATGGCACAAAAGTCTTTGAAATATTCGTAGATTTCCACAGCAACAAGCAAAACTCGAAGAATGACTACAGTGTTTTGGTTTACATTTAAATTCTATAAAGAGCAAGTTCAAGCACTACCGTTTGTGCAGCAGACACTTTAAAGTTTTGTATTTTTGTTAAAATGAAACTAACGGAAAACGAAAACTCTGCGATAAGGCTGTACCCTCCATTGCACTTGTTGATGAGTGAGAATCAATTTGTTTCCTGCCAATTTTTCAATGACAATTTCTATATGTTGACAATGTTCGAGTTTTTATTTTGGTTTTTTTCCATATATGATAAAATTTCTAGTTATAAATTCCGTTCGTATTTGCGAGTTTATATTGAAATAGCAAAAGTTTGGAGTATAATTGTTTACGACTGCATCGAAATCCATAAAAGTCTTGTGAACGTTTTTATGCTACACATATTACAGTTTCGTCAAATAAAATTTTTTCATGGGGCATTATACTGGTCAGTGATATTTCTCAATAGTACGTCATGAGTACAACCCTTTTTTTTACATAGAAAGTGGTCATTCCGCATACGGTTGCGTATTTTCCATACAGCTACGTCAGGAACTTTAGAAAGCCAAGCGCCTCAGGAACCTCACACATCAGGAGAGCTACAAGATTCTCAAGAAGCACCAATTCCACAACATTCTCAAGAAGCACCGAATCCACAACATCCTCAGGAACTAAATTGACGACTTAAACCTGGGATAAAATCTTGTATACTCTGCGAACGACAATGTACACTGCAATTGTCATTGTTCCGGTAATAATTAATTGTTGGTTGGACGATAGTTATCAAAATGTGTGTTTCACGTGAAAAACTGATAAACAATATTTACTGTCTGGTTATAGATTTCCCGACGAACGAAAAGCTACATGGTTGAAAGCGTGTAATGTAAGCGCTGTCCCAGATGACGCCAGATTTTGCGAGCTTTATTTTGAGGCACAATTTATTTCCACCCCCCCCCCCCCCCAGGAACGTGTAACCGTTCAACGTTGAGAAAAACCGCCATACCAACACTATTTCTACCACAATCTGAGTCAGTAGTATATGAATTAATAAATTTTTTTTCATTTTTGCTGGAATACATTATGACCGTTACTTTTTCTAGTCAAACACGTGGCACTTAAAACAATGAAATGACTGTAACAGATGCATCAAAGGACAGTGACACTCAAAAAACTTCCTCCGATGCAACAGCATAAGAAAAAAAAATTGTTCATGGAGAATTCGATTAGCCGAAGATTGAGGGAGTTTCGGATGAAGTTGGTAAATGCTAAACTCAAATAAATTCCGCAAATGTGGATTATCATACAATCTGTAGAATAAATTTGTGATAGTAATGAAATATTATACAGAGGTTGGAGCGCAGTCACCATCGCTATCAACTCCAACAACATCATCTAAGTCTACTGAGATTAACTTAACGACGCCTTTGCAAGACTCCGCTTTTACAAACAAAAGCGAAGATGAATTCTATGTTGAAACTCCTCGGCGTTCGAGTGGGCGAAAAATACCACGTTATCCGGTGGATGTGAAATCGCCTCATTTATCTACCCCGCGGAGAGCGAAGAAGTGTATGACAATGGCTGATAACGTAATACGTAAATTACGGTAAGACAAATAAATTTTGCTGCAATGTGTTCGACGTAAAAACAAGCGACTGATGCAGTTGCCAGACACGGTGATACATCTGCAAGATGAAAATTTACTCAGTGACGATGTAGCTGAATAGATGTTGGTCATTTTTGAAAAATGCTGTAAATAGATCAGAAATTCCACGAAAGCTTGAATATTTTCCAAAGTAATCTATTCAAATTATAAAAAAACAGTTGCGTGCGCCACACGATGAAAAAAAAAGACCGAAAGTGATGAATTGTGAAAATCTGTGTACATAAGAACTCTGTTCATAAAACATTTCTTTTGTCATGACTGCACCTCCCGGTAAAATAAATTACAATTGCACCAGGTTTGAATGTATGTTACAATCAAGTTTTGTACAAAATTGCCTTATTGTGTACTGGCAAACAAAATTTTTTGTCGCTGTAAAACCGCATGCCTCCTGCCCTGAAAATGTTCACTGAAAAAACGTCAAAAGCTATGCAAGGGAAATACTGAACGGACCCCAGGCAATTTGCGTTGGAGCTCCTTTTTCATTTGCCAAATGCTTATGAATTTTTTCGTGCCAAATTCAGCAAGATGTTGCCTCATCCTGCTACGACTCGAAAATGGTTAGCCACTGCCTACAGCCGCCCCAGGTACAACAAGGACGTTCTTTAAACTTTGAAAAACAGCTCTGAAATCACGGGAAAAGAATAGTTTGTAATTTTTGAGTCGACTCCATGAGCATAAAAAGTTGTTAAGAGTTGAAGCAGGGTTAGGTTTACGGATTTGTAGACATCGGCATAAATCCTTCAATAGGTGAAAAAATGTGCGAGGATAGCACTGTGATGGCAAATCAAGCTTACGTCTCTATGCTCGTGGCATTTAAAGATAATTGGAAAGTTCCTGTCGCTTACTTTCTCTCTCGCACACTGAGTGGCAAGGACAAAGCAAATATCGTTACTATCCTTCTTCAGATGTTAAAGGAACACAATGTCCGTGTCCACTCCCTGACCCACGATAGCGGAAATAGCAATATTAATATGGTTAGAAAATCAGAGGCTGTTTCCGAGTACACTTCTCCTAATTACAAACCCTATTTCTATCACCCTGTCATGGAACGACACATATGGATCTTTCTTGACCTGAGTCATATGATCAAAAATGTCCGAAATGCTCTTGTAGATGAAGGCTCCTTTGGAGACGGAACCAAACGCGAAGTAAACTGGTCGGACATGACATCATTGGACTTCATTCAAAAATCAAAGCGCCTGCACGCGGCGACAAACTTTCGAACCGTCATGTACAATTTGCCGAGAACAAAATGAACGTGCGTTTGGCGGCTCAAACTTTGAGCCAATCGGTAGCGGATAGTTTGATTTATTTTGAACAGAAAGGGCTTGTTTCAGGTGACGTTCAAGGTACGGCTGATTTTTGTAGTATGTTCAATGATGCCTCCGACATTTTTAACTGTCGGAAACGCTACGGAAACAACGAATTTAGGCAAAAATAAAAAATTACGTCGATGGAAACAACAAAATCAAAATAAAAAGGACGGTCTGATGAAATAAAAAATTATATCCCGCCCTTGAAAACAAAGGATGGAGTTTCGTTTTACGAGTGCAAGCGTAAATGTGGATTTCTGGGTTTCTTAACGTGCCTCACAAACATATTCGACTTATACGAATATCTTAAGGAACACCATATTTTTGAGTATTTTCTCACGTACAAATTGTTACAGGATGCGCTTTAATCCTTCGTTTCAGCTGTCAGAATGAGAGGTGGTTTTTCTTATAACCGTACCTCTTATCAGATTTAATTTGCCATTCGTTGACTATTAACGCATCCGTTAATAGTCCAAACAGAAAATAGTAATTGCTCACCCGATCATTCACCCATTTCGACTGTGTCAAGTGCTTCCCAAAAAAAGAACCCCGAAAGTGATGAAGAAGTAGAATTTAATAAGGAACTTCTTCAGTTCGACATTGGAATTCCGTTAGAATTCACCCAAGAGGTTGTGAAATATATTTGCGGATTTGTTTGACGCAAATTCAAATAAGCGAGTACACGCGAGTCTTGTTCAGTATGGACTAATGCAATTTAGGGAACGCCTGGATCTTAATATTTGATAGACTTGAAAAATCGGGGCTTCCTCGTTTATCTATCCGAAGAACTAATTGGATTGTGTACAATTATTTAAAGGGTGATTCGAGGCTCCGGAGACAACATCTACGGAGAAAATTTCTCGAAAGGCTTAGTGCAGCAATTGCTGCGAATAGATCGAAAGTTTTTCAGAAGCGAACATTTCAGTAAAAATTTGACGCATTATAGGATGCTCGTGAAATTTATCGTCAAAGTGTACATGACCATTCGTCTGCATCATGAATTAAAGAAAAAAAGTAACGCTGCGGGATACGTCAGAAGAATTCATTTAAAACTCATTTTGCAGATAAATCAATCTACATTCATGAACAAATTTTGAAAAAGATTTATTCAAAACAATTGAAATTCGACCCTTACATTTTACATATATTTCACAAATCTCTTGGGTGAAGTACTCAAGGAATTTCAGCACGTCAAACTGAAATAGCGAAACGCGAAAAAATATGACATCACAATTTGAAGCGGAAAAGTGTTTATATTTGAATTTTCTGCCCTAGGTTTCAACACTATTCAGTTCAGCCAAATAAAAAAGAAAAGAATCCCCAAAACTTCAAATTGTCAGGTTGTCAGTGAGGGAAAATAGAATCAGGGTGGCCAGTCTATCTTGCAAAATCAAATTATACAGTTTTCGCACATCTTAAAGTCTAAATTTTGCCAAGCTTACTTATAGCTAAGCGCATAAGACAAATGTTGTCCGTCGTAAAAGTTTATATAAAAGATAAGAAGTAAATTAAAATTCCTTTCCCGAAGTTTAAACAGAAAAAGATTACATACAAGTCAAAATTCAAATTTGTCGAATCGAAGTTCGCTATTTCAGGTTAAGTTCCAGGAAATAATTTAAATATGAAACTCAAACGTCCGTTTTATTCGTTTACCTTGATTTCATAGTGAAAAAATCGAAAGAGAACAATTATTTTAGGATATCAACCGATTTTCAGTCGATGAATGACTTCTCCAAAATTTTCCTAAATTTTGTTTAAAAACTCTACCTTAGACCTTCAAAATTTATTTCTATACATTCAAAGTCAAAAAATCAGATGAAAGCAACTTTTTCGTGTTGTCGACAAAATTGCGTTCGACGAACGATTTTCTCACAATTACGTTTTAAAATGGCAAAATTCTCTAAAAAACAAGAAAAAGACCCTAAAATTCATTCCCCTTGAAATGAAACCAAAATTGGAAATTTGAGACCAATTTAAAACATTTTGAAAGCTGGCTCACTTTATCGGAAGGTCTTCGACCCAGCTTAAGTCACATTGAATTTGGTTTTTTACCCCAATTCCCAGAAAACCTGGTTAAATTTATGAAAAATATTACCCACAATCGCAAATTCTTTAAATGAAAAAAAAAGTGGAATCTTTGTCACTCATCAATTTTTTTAACCGACAAGGTCAGGACTCGACAATCACCCCAAAATTTCCCTTAATTACCCCCGAAAAACTTCTTCACAACAGAAAAACACTCAGCACATTTTTTTACAAAAATTTTGGACCTCAAAACCCGATTTTCACCGCACACTTTCCACGCCCTCGATACCTGAAGATTTTCAAAGTCCCGGTCTACAGCTCACGTGCACGTTGAGAACGATACCCTGAGAATTCTGGGAGTGGTAAAAAAGCATGGCCATAGGTGGACCTTCCGGGCAATTGGAGCGCAGGATAAGCGATCAAGATAACTCCCGAGAATCACGACACCTCGGCGAACGCCCTGGGGCTCAGAAAGTGACAGCCACCACCCTGTGGACGTCGTCCCCTCGGAAATTCCGTCCTCCAATTTTCCCTCGTGTAAACTCGCGACCCAGACACGACAGAGTTGCCACCCCGGTGTATCGTAGTGGTAAAAGACTGGGGGATGATGCAGATCGAACATCAGAATTGTCGAAAACTAGCGTGTTCGGAAAATTGTCTAGTCGGTACTCCGACCCGCTGAGAAACAAATAAAAACACCACAAATGGACTCTCTATTCTTTTTCACTTCGAAACCCGACAAAATCGCGACAAAAACCAGAATAGAAACGAACCACTAGCTTTTAGATTTTTAACTCACCATGTGCTTGCGGGACGCTCGGAGGAAAAAAAATGCCAAACACAGAACTTGTGGTCGGAAGCATTTCTGGCAAAATGGCCCAGAGATTTGCCGAGCCGAAAAACGAGCAAAGCGGAACCCAAAACTGTCAGCTGCGCCCCCTATACTGACAATTTTACCACACTCCACATCACCACCACAACTGACACAATCGCCATCACAACTGACACAATCGCCATCACAACTGACACAATCGCCATCTTGTTTCTCATGAGGCGCGAAAATTTAAACAAGATACACCTTTTGCTACAAACTTGTGTACATAATTATGATACATATTAAGAGGAAACCTTACAGACACCGTCCATATATAATTTTCTATCCCATTGTTTGACGATTTTACTGGATTAAAATCAGAAATATTTGTTGTCTGCCCTTCGTGCTACTATTATCTTGGGTT
>JAPYZK010003968.1:0-11098 GCA_030522785.1 Platygaster equestris
CCGGAGCAGACAATGTTTATCTTGACATTTTTGGGTTAAGGTTCCTTCTTTAGGGAACCCAAACCGAACGCTGTGAACGCGACTTAAACACACGACTGCAACAACCACTCAAGTCGCGCCAGTGCCTCCGTGACCAAAACTTAGCCAACAAATGTCAACATTGGATCCGCGATTTTTTCGGTTTTCGCGACTCCGTTTCGTTAAAAATCGATAGCAAAACCATTTTTGCAGTAAGAACATACCTCTGACTCCTTCATTTCGACTATTTTTCCCATTTTTTGTACTTTTTCACATGTCACTCCCGACACTTTTAATTGTTTATTTAAACAATTTTCTTACAAAATAACCGTTTTCCGCAAGTTGCATTATTTTTTTTTCATCGAAATGAGCCATTTTCAAAAAAAAAAAAATTTTTTTTAACGTCATTCAGTGAGGAGGAACTAAAGTAAACATTTACTGAAAATTCTCCATTCTTAGATTTTATCGTTAATTCAATCGAATTCCTGGCGGCATTGAAAAAATCGTAGAAAACCGAAGATTTGTTGATTACATTTTTTTCAGTTAAAAAAAAACCAATGTCTAAAATCCAGTGTAGACAAATGCATGAAATAAATAAATAAATATCATGAACCCCTAAAATGAATGCGCAAAATACTGAAAACCGGACGATGTAAAAAATTAGTTACATCGAATAATAATTCCAACTAATAGTCAATCACAAAAAGCCAGGAAACTGTAAAATGACAAAAAATTCCCAAATTGTGTTGAAAATGTCAAATTCCGTCCATGATTTGAGATAATTCAAAATTTTCTAAAATTGTGAAAAATGCAATAAAAATGAGGTAACAAGAATACATTTCATAGAGAAAAAAAAAATAGTTCACAGAAAATGGAAAATTAATTGAGACAAAAAAACACCGATATAAAAAATTGAAATTCTAGCAGACAAAATTCTTTTGAACAAACAGTTGTTCTGAATTTGAAATTTTCGAATCTTATGAATAAAAATCCCAATATTTTGGGACTAAATTAAAACAAAAGAAAAATTGCAAAAACTGTATGCTTCGAAAATAATGGATGTATTACGTTTTAAAATCAAAATAACAAAAATTTCGAGTTACAAATTCAAACACTTCATCGTTTTATCTCGAAAAATGATTTGTTCGTTGAATTGGATGGACTAAAACGATGATTTCTCGCATTTGAAGACTTTTATTAGGATTCGACTATATAACAGTAACTCAAATCGAGAATTTACTGTATTAGACACTTTCTTCAGGAAATTGACTGTATTAGAAGTACTGAAGCAATTCACTGTATTGGGAATAATTTCATTAGGAAAAATTTCAGGGTCTAGTATTATTTTACAACAAAATTTGAGAAGTTTGATGAATCTATAAAATTTATGATAAATTTTGATTTTCCGGAGCGATTAAAATTTTCAAGAAATCTCAAATTATTAAAATATGTGCTAATTACTAAAAAAAAACGATAACAAATTTTTGAAATTTCCAATTATATTTCATAATACGAAATTCCTCAGAATTTGAAAAATTTTTCAATCACGGAAAATCTCGAAGTTCTCAAACTCAATGTGTAAGCAACAATTCAAAATACTAGGATGGAATACGAACATTTTGAGAAACTTAAATTTGGGACGATTCTGGGGTATTCGAGAATTTTGGAAAATTTCAATGTATAAATATTTCATGAACAATTTATAACAAATTTTGAATAATTTTATTTTTTATTATATTATATTATTCATTTTTTATCATATTATTAAATAATATTATTCATTCAACAATTATTGTTCATGTATGTACTGGGAATAAGTGTAATATTTGAATAGCCCACAAGCATTATTGAAGATGCACACCATATTCAACGCTTTCAAAAAGCAAAATATAAATCTGTTACGTTACTGGGGGAGGGGGGAAGTGTTCATTTTGTTACGCCGCGTAACGGCCAGGGAGGGGGGGGGGGTAAGTTTTGGTGAAAAATTGCTTTACGTAATATGTGAACGGCCCTTTATGTTTCGGCTATGTCTTGGCCGCAAAAAATGCGCCTATAAATTTTTGCCCGATACTTACGGTAAACAGCTCTCCGCAGTTGAGGATCAATGCCAAATTTTTCTTCATTTCCTTTAGCTGTGAAATGAAATAGTTTCTCTCGGTAAACTTCTGTGAGAGCCAACATGGTTAATGTTGTACAGTCGCAGTGCTCTGGGCTGTTCTTGTCCTTGCTTCTGAGTTAGATTACCATGATAGTACTTTTTGAGAAAAAAAACCAGATCCTCTACTGATTTCTTGCTGCAACATAAAAAATTTTCATAACTTTAAATTTTGTTAAGTGGTTCGGTGTTCTTATCAAATAAATTTTTTCACGTTCATACTCACTTTATCTTCTCCAGCTTTGAAAAACTGCTCGTGTACCTGAATCACATTATAATTATTTAAACATGTTGGCGAATTCTTCAGAATCATGCATATTTCATCATTTCACAAAATTTTTGGAAAATTTTTAACGTAAGGAAGAATTTTTTCCATTTTTTAAATCGTAGCAGATTTTACAATTTTATTTGATTCAAAAATTTCCGAAATTCGCATCAATTCATTCTTGATAACTTCCAGGTTTGTCAAAATATTTTGAAATTTCTGAATTTCAACAAATTTGAACAATACTTTTGAAGTGACAAAAATTTAATTATATTTTACAATTGTCAACATCATCAAAATTAGAAATTCGTGAAAAATCTTGAATTTTGGAATTTTCATTACTCGCTGGAAAAATTATAATCTATGAAAGATCAAAAGTTTTCGAAAATTTCTAACCTTTTTTGAGATTCATACTCTCACATATCCACATATTTTTGGGATAATATAATAAAAATCTTAGAAATTCCGAAGAATGCCGAATTATTTTCTTAGAATTTCCTAGAATTTACATAAATGTCGGACATATCAAAATTTGCATATTATTCGGAAAATTATTGTGGGGATTGTAATTATTAGAAGTTTCGAGACGAATTTGCATCTGCTATTCATTAGAATAATTTTGGAAATTTCAACATATTCGTGAATTTTTTAGAGTATGCAAATATTTTGGTAATGCAAATTCAATAGAATCAATCACTCATCATAATTGTTGGAATTTCTCAAAATTCGAAAACTCATGGGAAGTATATTGAAACTTTCATCTCGAAAAAATTTATTTGTATGCTAACAATTATTGAAAGATTTTTCGATTTTTAAAACTCGTTTTATGCATTATTATCAACACGGTCATTATTATTTTTCCATTATCAATACCATCAATCTCATTGTTGTTATTATTATATATTATGTACCTTCATTTGTTCACGACTTTCGCAGTTTCTACCCTGTGATTCGAACTTCGCTCTCAAAGAAAGAGCTAGCTGCTTCACGAATACGCCAGTGCTTTCATATACTGCAACATACATTTTTGAATGAAAATAATGTCAATTAATTATTTTTATCAAGATGAAAAAAATTTGAATTCAATTAAAATATAAAATGAAAAAATTACTCATCATTTTACATTATTGATGTATATAATTGATTTCTGATATTATTAACGATTGATCAGTCATATTCGTTATAATCAAATTATATTATAAATAACCAATTATATTCGTTTTTATTGAGATTAATTGAAATTTAAGATTGAATAAAATTAATCGAATTTACTTTTATTTATTGAAATAAATGGTAAATTCCTTTATCGAACACATATTTTAGGGTTGCCCTGTGAAAGGTCCGGGGAGCGAGCAGGGAGCCAAGAGGGAGCAAACTCCCGCTGATTAAAAGAATCCATTGAAAACCATTCATGAATGTTTCAATGGTTTTACATCGTAACTTTGTGTAACTGTAACTGTAACTGGCGGTACACCATTAATAACCGTTCATGAGTAGTTCCGATTCGTGAAAAGTAATCAATCAGCAGGACGACTGTTATCTCAATGGGATCTCTATAGTCATACTTTTTTATATAAGGTTGAAAGGTTTTTTATAGTTCTTGACTTCGAGATTCAGAGAACTGTTCATTAAAAGTTGCCGTGCACCATCAATTAATAGTTTTCAACAGTCATGTAACTCTACCTGTTGACGAATGGTTTTTAAATTTCTCTGAATAGTTATTGGCCATTACGCTGAATTTTATTTCTACTCCCGCCGGTCTATGTTATTCTCGTCAATATAGAAATCTTCACGACGAAGATATGAAAAAATCGAATAAATGAGAGAAGTGAATACTTATCGATGCATCATTTATTAAGTCGATGAGTCATTTCTGACATTTTATAATTTATTACATTATGAGTATTTTGACACTTTCGAACATTGATATACGTGTGTTAAAGGCCATTCTAGTATCACGTCATCAATTTTTCGCTATTTTTGACACCCTCCCCCCCCTCTTCCCTCTCGTCATCATTCAGTAACCCTCCCCATCTTTGATGACATCATCATGAACGTTTGTTTAGGTTGAAAATGCTGACAAAGATGTTGCAACCTTTGTAATTTGTCCTTGGGTTGCACATTTCTAGACTTAAAAATTCTATTAGAAAAAACTTGAAATTACCAGGCTTTTAAACAATGCTCGTCATTTGGAATTTTATCGGTATCAATATGTTTATACTTTGTAAGTCATGAATGTGTATGAGAGTTATATAAAAATTGCAACTATAACTTTCAAAATGTTCCATTAAATTTTGTAAAAATGTCTGATTTGGCAATTTCACAAAATTTGCACATATTCAAATGAAAACCTTTAAGATTTTCGAAAATGAACGAATTTTCGTGACTGGGTAATCCGACTAAATATTAGCAATCTTAGAATTTTATAAGTCTTTCGATCGCCAACTTCTTTTAAATTATGAGTATCTGTAAAATTCATGTTTGCAACAATTACGACGTTCCAAGAAATCTCTCAATTTTGAAAAAACATGTTAACAAATCAATTCACGGACATAACTTACATCTACAAATGTTTACGAATATTACAATTATGAAAGTTGCTAAATGCATTATATTTTGTTTTAATTGTCTGAATTTTGTGGAATTTTGTAAATTTGCAGGTTACTTAAAATTTAACACATACGATAAATGCACTGCAGAATATTTTCGAAGTTTAAAAATTACAGGAATTGACACGAGTTAAAAAATGTCTAATTACGACAGTGCAAAAACCATCAGAATTATTAAAAGTTATGAAATTCCACAAATTCCGGAACATTTGGGTATTCGTGATTAATTCCTGATTTGCAATATTTTCACGATTCTTAAAATTGTATAATTATTGTGACTATTTTTTGAGTAGGTTGTGATCTTAGACTTCAACAACTCGTTTAATTTCTACGTTTTTTTCAATTTTTGGATTTTTTATGTTTAATCTACAAATGTTCAAAAATCGACAGAATCTGGAAAAAAAATCATACTTTTCGGAAATTCTCGATGTCCACTGTATGTATGCAATATTCAAACTTTTTCGAATTGTGACAAGATTCATGACATTTTCAACTAAAAATCATCGAAAAAAGAACAAATTGTAGGCTACTTGACGTTTAACTTTTGACAATTTCAAACGAAAAAACTTTTCTGCTCTTCAGTTTCAAAATTTGTCTTGTTCAACCGGAAATCAAAAGTGATAACGTGATCGTGAACACCTTCCACATAATATCAACCGTCATCATTTGCCATATCCCCTCTTCTCTTTTGTGATTACGTAATACTAGACTGGCCCCTAATACATACGTTATTAATTTTATTGACTCAATTACGAACCGTCGCTATCGTCGCTATCCTCGCTGACGTCAGACGCAGGAGTAACGACAGTTTCATCTCGCTGCATTTCATCGTTTTCGTCTAAAAAAATTTGAATTTTTTGAAAAAAGTGAAGAATAACAATTGAGCCATGTAATATAAATGAACATTGCTATGTACCCAATCGACTATATGGGATGTAGTAGATCAGTAAGCAGTCTCGTTATGAATTGATTATTATGACTAATAGGGATAATTGACAAAAGTTAAAAGGTATTGTAAATAAAAAAAAACTTTATCATTCAAAATACTTTACGATACTATATCATAATTCATGATTACTTCGAACGTGAGAAATTCAAAATCATCCAAGTTTTTTAGATGAAACGTGAGTGAGATGGCGGTAAAGAACAAAGTGACGAGAAAACGTTGCCAAAACGTCGCCTCTTGTGGGCTAGGGATAGTATCGCCCGAAAAAACGAACCCTCAGGACAGCTTCTCCGGGTATTGATCAATAGTTCAACTTCTGCCCCTTAGTGCGGAGTATATTATTTTGAAATTTGTCATCATAAAATAATACGATATTAATAAGCCACGACTTTTGGGATTACTCACTGTTTACAGTTTCATCATAAAGATGTTGATTTTTATCGGCTGCTTCAGTAGAAGGTCGACGTTTTTCGCTTTTGTTGTGGGCCTTTTTCAGGTTGGATACCATTTCCGAAACCGTCGCATTCATGCGGTGACAAATCTTCGTCTTCTGTTCCTGCGACATTTCGTTAAACCTCGCATCCCTCAAAAAAAATTTTAGCGACTCTGCGAACAGAATAAGATACAATAACAGTACCTTATAAACGCGATTTTATTGAATGTTTTGCATAGACGGTGATGTCAGCGAGAAATTTTTACTTCACTCGAAAATGAAGATTCATTCTTAATCGAAAAATCGGAGTGACATCCAATTTAATGCCACTTTGACGCCACCAACCTTGCCGGAGATATACGTTTAACGAAAAAGTCAAAACATTCTCTCACCTCTTATTGCTTCCATTCTGATAGGGTTGAGCTTTCGTACATCTTCAGGCGCATCATCAACTTCGAAGGTTGACGAGTTGTTTTTCTTCTTCCGGTTGCTCGGTTTTCAAGTAACGGTACTTTTCAAGAGTTCCGTTTTGGTGTCAAAAAGGAACCTGGCCATACCCCTGATGGAATCGCCGGGTTCTTTCGATGTCAACAGACTTTGGAATTTCGTGGTCGACACCCATTTGTTTTGCCCAACATGAGTCTGCAAGAGTACATGGAAATTTTCGTTTAATAACATTTCATTCCGGGGTCGTTACGGACTCAATACGATTTAGCTTTTGTCTGGAATTCGAAATTGATAGAGGAAATATTCAGTCGTTGGAAAAATTTGCTACTAAACAGCTAGCTCGTTTCTTGCACTTGAAAAACAAATATCTGTTCCATACCAAGCCGTCACTCCTCCTCGGTCGTCCAATTATCGGATAGCCGGTGCTAGGTGACGCTGTTTCTTCATTGTTGTGCACGGAGTCTCGAGTAATATCTGCAAATCAATTGAACGTTTTTTTGCGATATATCGACAAAGAAATTTTACAGTGCTTTTTCAAAATGAATGAATATCAAGTTCTCTACCTCTGAGTTCATTGAAAAAGTCAACGACTTGCTTCTGCAAATCGACATTTAAACGAGTCAGCTCGATATTCATTTCACGCTCGTTCTCCAGTTGTCTTCTCAATTCTCGATTTTCTGTTGATAGATTACGACAGGTCGATCGCAAGGTCTGTAGTTCTGCGTTTGAATTCGCATTTGTGGAACTCATTGGAGCAGGCTACGAAAAAGAATATTGTATCCATAAAGATAGAAATCGAATGAAAACCAGGGTTAGGCACGTTACTTAGAAAATTGTAACGCGTTACGTTACCGTTACTGAGGTGAAAACTATGTAACTTGTTACGTTACCGTTACTCCGAAAAAGATAACAATACGTTCCCTTTACGGCCTGTGGAAAGTAACGTCCCGTTACTTTTCTCATGAGAATGGCATCTTTGTTTGAACATTTACACATCGACAAACAATGGACAAAATAAACGGTATCAATAGATTTTTTTTAAATTTCTCCGTAATTGAAAATTGCAGACTTCTCCAATTTTCCGATACTTTCGAATTTCGGAACTCCGAAAACTTTAAAGTTCTTCAGATGTTTGAAGAAACTATGTGAACTTTCCGAAAGTTTTGAAATTTGAAAAGTACGAAATTCTTCCAAACTCTTCTGATATTCTCCAAAGTCAACAGAACTTCAAGATCTTAATGATACAAAACTTCAAAATTCAAACTGATATGGGCCAAAATGTATAGAATTCATCGTTTTATTTAAAAAATCCAAATCTCCAATATTTCTGGAAGTTTTAAAACCTCAGAACTGTACGATTGAGCACGACTTTGATACTCTTTTAAATTTCCAAATTATGGAACTCTAGCTTCAAAACTACAATATTTGTGGAAACGCCAAACTTTTTCGAAAAGTTCTAAACTGCAAGTCAATGAGAGTAAGTACAGTGAAAGTCACAAGTAACCGCTCAAAAAGTAACGCGTTGCCATTATCTTACTTTGCAATTGAATTAACGCGTTACGTTATCGTTGCAGTAAAGAATGTAACGTTTTAGAGTAACGCGGTACAAGTCACGCGTTACTTCCAAACCCTGACGATACCAATGTACTAAAAAACATTACGTTCCAGTAGGCAAATGTTGGTTTCTACCCTTTTCATTATTGGAGTCGATGTTGTCATTACTTTCGACGATCTTGCAGGAAGACGTTCTTCACTGTTCGTGAAAGATGTCTTTCCGAGGTCCAGTCTAACAGAGCTCGCAGACTCCTGGTAAGCACTCTGGTTCGCTGAAAAGCTTGAAGATTCATTAATAGGAGTGCTTGGTGTCTTTCCGAGCTCCGGTCTAACGAAACGCACAGAATCCTGGTTTCCATTCTGGTTCGCTAAACAGCTGGAGGATTTATTGATAGGAGTGCACGGTCCAGAATTTCCACATCTGTCATCGCTTCAATTTGATTGTAAATTCTGCAAAAACCGTGAATATCATAATCACTTTAACACACAACTTTAAAGTTATTTCCGACGGATATATATTTTCGAATCTACACTCCAAATCTAAGTGTGTCATTTCTCATGGTCACTTTTGACACGTTTAAGCGTGTGTCAAGTACTTCACGTGTCATTCAGACACAGAGCACAGGTTATCTGTGACACGTGACACGTAAAGTATGTCATCTGACACACGTGAAAGGTGTCGAAAGTGTGTAACGAAAATAACACACAAAGTGTGTCGAGCTTACAGTGACTTACTCACTAAGTGTGTCATTTTTGAAACAGACTTTCGACACTTTCCACGTGTGTCAAATAACATACTTTACGTGTCTAAACACAGATAACCGGTGTTCTGTTTTAAAATTACAAGTGAAGTGTGTAATTCGACCCGGCGTGAAGTGTGTTACTTGACACACGCTTAAACGTGTCAAAAGTGATTATGGAGAATAACACACTTGGATTTGCAGGGTACGAGTTGGAATTGTTAAGCTATATTCTTTCATCGAGATTGAAACAAAAATTTGTTGGAAATTCGAACAGATGAGTTTCGAAAAAAAATTCAAATACTAAATGGTCGTCACTGGTCATTACTTTAGTCATTAAAATTGGTGACCACAAGTGACTGGCCATTTTGCTAGAGCAGACATTTTTAGAGTTTCAATGTTTTCGAAAATCTAACAAATTTTAAATTTATCGCAAATTTGATAAGTATTGGGAATTTTGAAAATTTCGATATTATTTCAAACATTCAGTAGATATCGAAAATTTGGATTATGATGTATCGGAACATTTCATATAAATTCGGAAAGTCGACCGTAAAAGTCTAACATTACACTTATTTGCACAAATAGTCGCAAAATCTCACAAATTCAAAAAATAACATTTTGAAAATATGAAAAGTGAAGGAATAATTGTAAGTTTTCGAAATTATCAGAATTTTGGAACTTTTGTGATTTCTCGAAACTTGAATAATTTTTCCAAATTATAATTAATTCTGAATCTCTCAAATTCTGAAAATTAATGAAATTCTGTTATTACTCGAAAATTTAGATAATTTCACAAATTTGTTTAATATTAAGAGAATGCAAATCAAATTCAATCCTTTACATTTTAGAAGAACTTGATTGAAAGACTTCCGATATCAGAAGACATTCAGTTTGTCAAATAGAAAAGTCCTGGAAATTCGGAAATTTTCAAAAATGATACACTTTGGATGAATTTTGGAAATTCTGATACAGTTTTGAATTTCAATATTCCAAACGTTGTATTATTTATTATTAACAAATTTCCGAATCAACAGCTTTTTCCACAATCATTGTTATTGTAAGTTTTTCGTACAATTTAATTAATAAATTTGCCCCAACTGCTATCTACAAGAATTGCAATCTCTCTATCAGGGTACGTATTTTTTAGCGAACAATATTGATACGTACAGCGGCCTGATTTTTCATTTGCTCGACCATTCTTGTTCTCTTCTTCTCTATGAGCAAGTCTATAGCTTCATCGTCTTCCTATAAAAAAGATAATTACTGAATTACATACGTATCCACAGATACGAACGACCGAATTTTAATACTGCACATTAAAAATACACAGATACGTACGTCCGAATCATTGCTTCGGCTGCTGTTTTTTTTTTTTTTCCTCTTGGTTGTAGAGTCCGCGTTATCTTCGTATTGCTCAATCTCATCGAACTGTAAACAAAAATATTTTAAGAATTGAGGAATTTGTAACTTTAGTTTCTCAGTGACTTTTCATTACTATTACGGGAACTTACATTTACAACTTTATCTTGACGTTCATCTTCGGTACAAGAGAAGTCTGAAGCCGGAAACCTCAATTTCGCAGGAGGTAATGCTACTCTTTTTTTCGCAAACTTTTGTTTCAATTCGTTTTCATTCTCTGGAATTAATAATATTTGCTGTCAATTTATAATATTCGCTCGTGAGGGTATGAAGGACAGTACTCTTAATCAAATTACAATTTAATTTATCCAGTCATGATATTCAATACATCTTCAAATATGAGAATCGAAACTTATCGAAAATTTTCGATGAGCAGTCGTGGTATCGAAATTCGTTTCGATATAGACACACGGGGTATCGGACTCGGTTCAGAAAGGCACGGTTCAGATTCAAGATGGCGGCAGATGGTGTATGTGGATGACGAATGTCATTGAAAAAAGATGACGCAG
>JAPYZK010003969.1:0-19067 GCA_030522785.1 Platygaster equestris
TGTTTAGAGTTCAAATTTGAAGATTGAAGTTCAAAGTTCAAATTTGATGTTGGAGGTTAATGTTTGAGGTTTACAGTTTGAATCCAAAGGTTGGAGTTTCAAGTTACGATGCGAAGTTTGGAGTTTAAAGTTGAAATTTTAAGTTTGAAATTTAGAGTTCCATTTTAAAGTTCGAAATCCAAAGTTTATATTGGAATATGAAGTTTGAAGTTTGTACTTGAAGTTTGGAGTTGAAATATAAAGTTTTACTTTCAAATTAGAGATCTGTTACGAGAATGAAAGTTTAAAGCTCAAAGTCAAAGTTTGGGGTTTGAATTCGAAGTTTAGAGTTCAAATTCAAAGATTGAAGTTCAAAGTTCAAATTTGATGTTGTAGGTTAATGTTTGAGGTTTACAGTTTGAATCCAAAGGTTGGAGTTTCAAGTTACGATGCGAAGTTTGGAGTTTAAAGTCGAAATTTTAAGTTTGAAATTTAGAGTTCCATTTTAAAGTTCGAAATCCGAAGTTTATGTTGGAATATGAAGTTTGAAGTTTGTAGGAATTCAAAGTTTAATGTTTCGAATTTGAAATTCGAGTTTTTAATTTGTGTTTAAATCTGACGTTAAAATTCGAAGTTTCTAGCTTTAAGTTGAAATTTCGAGGTTCAAGTTCGATGTTCAAATGTGAAATTCCAAGTTTGATATTCAAGTTCAAAGTTCCAAGTTCGATGTTCAAATACAAAGTTTCTAGTTTCAAGTTGAAATTTTAAGTAGATAGTTCACAGTTTATAATTCCTCTCAAAATGAACTCTGCTTAATCCCGAATCAACTCTAGTCAACTCAGAAGTGTTAATTGAAGATCCGTAGAAAAATTACAAAACTACCTTTAAAATTTTGAAGTTCACAGTCAAAGTTTGATGTTTGACGTTCTAATGTGATGTTTGGGGTTCAAATGCGAAATTTAAAGTTGAAATTCAAAGATTGGAGTTCAAAGTTCAACTTTGATGTTGGAGGTTTATGTTCGAAGTTTACAGTTTGAATCCAAAGTTTGGAGTTTCAAGTTACAATGTGAAGTTTGGAGTTTAAAGTTGAAATTCTAAGTTTGAAATTCAGAGTTCCATTTCAAAGTTCGAAGTCCGAATTTTATGTTGAAATATGAAGTTTGGAGTTTATACTACAAGTTTGAAGTTGATTTATGACGTTTCACGTTCAAATTAGAGATCTGTCGTTACAAGAATGGAGGTTCAAAGAGGTTCAAAGCTCAAAGTCAACGTTTGAATTTCATATTCAGAGTTTGGAGTTCAAAGTTGAAATTAGATGATCGAGGTTCATATATTCGAAGTTGAACTTTGGAATTAAAAGTTTGAAGTCTTGAATTTGGAATTCAAGTTCCTAATTTGTGTTTATATCCGATGTTGAAATTTCGAGGTTTAAGCTCGATGTTCAAATGTGAAATTCCAAGTTTGATATTCAAGTTCAAAGTTCCAAGTTTAACGTTCAAATACAAAGTTCCTAGTTTCAAATTTAAGTTTGAAATAGATTGTTCGCAGTTTCTAATTCCTTTCAAAATGAACTCTGCTTAATCCCGAATCAACTTTAGTCAATTCAGAAGTGTTAATTAAAGATCCGTAGAAAAACTGAAAAATTACATTCAATTCAGCTTACAGATCCCAATCAATCATCGAATAAATATGAAAAACATCAATATGATGTACATAAAGCTTTTGAAAACACACCCCGAAATATTTTTTTGCATCCACCCCTGGTTTTCTCCGATGAGTGCACTCTTCCCTCAGACCCGAGAATTCCAGTAATTTCATAAAAATTCTACAAAAACCCACGCATGGCCCACTTATCTATTCCACACGCCAGCTAAAGAATGTTGCATAAAAAACAGTCCATTCCCGAGCACCATCTAACATCGAATCTCTCATGAAATTCAAATAATAATCGGCAAGAACGCAGTATCGAAAATCGCTCCAATTTCCTCGCCACGCTCTTTCGTTCCTTCCCCTTATCTCCATCCGTTGCTAAATACCCGAGGATTTCATCGCCGGCGATAATCGCGGACGGCCATAAATATCCGAATAGTTACCGCGAGAAATGAAGACATGACTGGGGTGGGATAGGTGCCGGCGTTCGGCGGTATTTGCTTAATTAGGGAATAATGAGTGATACGAATCGTGGCCTCGATGTAATGCCAAGTTATAGTCGAGCGGCAATAGCGGGACAGGTAATGCTGCCCGTTATAATCGCGGCTTGTATAACGGATACGCTTATATGGTAACACAGTTTTAGATTTAATTAAATAGATAGTGAAAAGTGAAAATGAGCCGACAATTGCTATACCTCGCACGAATCCTTTTGCCCGCTCGCGTAACCGGCGCAGAGGAAACTGTCGTGGATGAGTTTCGAGTGCCCGCCCTCCTGGAACATCTCCTGACACACTGAGTTCTCGATTATCGGTACCCGCACTTCTTGTAGTACCGAGGGTACTCCTCCACCTGTGACGAGTTTGGAAATTCTCGGTCATTGATGGTACAATGAACGAATGAATGAAGCATAAAATGCCGGAGTCAAGGACGTAGTTAGAAATTTCGTTCGAACGGGGGGGGGGGGGGGGGGGGGTTTTATGGGGCACAGGGTGCGGGGGGGGGGAGAAAGTCATTCAGCGAATTGGAAAAGTAAAGTTTTTTTAAAGAATTATACGTATTTCCTGAATTCTCAGAATTTTCGGAACTTTTTGAAGTCTTTGACATTTGAGAAATTTGTGAAATTCTTAAAATTGTCGAAATTCTCTGGATTTTTGGAATTCTCAAAATACTCCGAGCTTCGAAAATTGGCGAAATTCTGCCTGTGACGAGTTTGACAATTCTCGGTCATTGATGGTACAATGATCGAATGAATGAAGCATAAAATGCCGGAGTCAAGGACGAAGTTAGAAATTTCGTTCGAAAGGGGGGGGGGGGGGGTGAGGGGATTTTTACTTGAAATTAATTCAGCAAGTTGGAAAAATGAAGTTTTATTGGAGAATTATGAGTATTTTCTTAATTTTCAGAATTTTCGGAAATTTTTGAAATCTTTGGAATTTGAAAAATTTTTGAAATTCTTAAAATTGTTGAAATTCTCTGGATTTTGGAAACCTTAAAATACCCCAAACTTTGACAATTGGTGAAATTGTTGAAAAGTTTGAAATGTTAGAAATGTTGAAAGTTAGCAAGTTTCTTGAAGTTTAAAAGATACGTAAAATTTTCAGAATTTCAAGTATTATGGGAGTATTGTCAATTTTGTGAAATTTTAAAACTTTTTGAGATCTCTGAAATTTCCAATATTTTCGAAATTATTGAAATTTTTGTAATTCCAAAAATTTGGAAATTTGTAAAATCCTCTGAACTTTGAAATTTATCAAAATAGTCGGAAATATTAAAATATATTAAAAATGTTCCAACAGAAGTTTCTCGAAATTTTAGGAATTCGTGAAATTTTTAAAATCTTAAGAATTATGAAAAAAGCCTCAATTCTCGAGATTTTTGGAACTTTTTCATATCTCTGAAATTTCTGAAATGTTTGGTGTCCTCAAAATTGTCAAAATACTAAAATTTTTCGGAATTCCCTAAATTGTTAAAAATGTTGAAATGTTCCAAATTATCAAGTTTTTCGAAATGTCAAGAATTCGTGAAATTATCTTAATTCCAAGAATTATGAAAATATCGTAAATTTTCAGAATTTTAAAAACTTACAAATCTCCAAAATTGACGGAAATGTTTGAATTCGTGAAATTCTCGAAATTCCAATAACTTCCAAAATCCTCAAAATACTTCAAACTTCGAAAATTCTTAAAATTGTTGAAAATCTTGGAACGTTAAAAATATTACAAATTGTAAAGTTTCTCGAAATGTTAGTAGTTTATAAAATTTTCGTAATATCAAGAAGCATGAAAAATGTTCACATTTTAGAATTTTCAAAACATTTACAAACCTCAGAAATGTACGAAAATTGTTGAATTCTTGAATTTCTCGAAATTTCAGTAACTTCTAATATCCTCAAAACACTTCAAACTTGGAAAATTCTCAAAATTATTGAAAATCTCGAAATGTTAGAAATATTTGAAATTATCAAGTTTCTCGAAATATTAAGAATTCGTAAAATTTTCGTAATTTCAAGAATTATGAGAACATCGTAAATTTTCATAGTCTAAAAATTATTTACAACTCCGAAATTCTCAAAAATTTTGAATTCTTAACAAATTTCCAAGCTTCTCAAAACTTCTAAAATCCTCGAAATCCTCCAAACTCTAAAAATCTCCAAAATTGTCAAAAATCTTGAAATGTTGAATATTTAAAAAATTATTAAGTTTCTCGAAAACTTTGACACTCGATTTTTCAAATTTTCCAGAATTCCGGGGAGGGCTACATGCTCAGCTTACGTTATAAAAAAACGATCATGATAAGTTACACACTGTATTTTAGTCGACCCCATCCCGTCACTGTCGCCATTCGACTGGTGAAATTGGTCATATCATCGTCTGGCATGCAAATTGGCACGATGTGAGTGTCAAATTCCACCGGGGATTCGAGCTCCAGAAGCGCTAGGTCGTTTTCGAAAGTTTTCGCGTTGTACCCCCGGTTGACTATGACTCGTCGGACGTTTTTCGTTACACTGCGTTTCGATTCCAGTTCACCGGAAATGTCATGTTCCCCGAATACGGCCACCAGAGACGCCAAAAATCTATAAAAATGGACTTGAAGTTACTAATGGTGTTTCTGAATTAATTTTGAATATCAATTCATTTATCTTGAGTATGAATGTCGATTTTTTTAATGGCAGAATTGAAAATTCGTTTACCCGGGCTGACAATGTGCAGCGGTGATGACGTATCTGTCGGTGATTAAGACTCCACCACATTTGTTCTTCGTGAATAATCCTAACCAAGTCGCTTCGCGAACTAATACCTGCCAAGGCCAATCTCCGAAATTCGCTCCTTTGCCACCGACGATTCTTCCTGATTTTACGTGTGGTCTGATGCCACAAGCTGTTGGAAAAAATTGTCATTATGTGTCGAAATGCATGACTGGAATGATGACTGTTATCCATAAGTCTAGCGGCATCGGGAAAACCGATGATTTGTTTTTTACGGTTTTTTTCGGAAACCTGATCTGAATTTCGGAAAATCGAGCTGAAGGAAACTAGCTAGGGAAAGCGGAAATATAGATTTGCTGAAAATCTCTGCATTGTCCTGAATTCGCGAATTCTTTAGAATTTTTGGATTCTTTAACTTTTTGAACTTCTTCGAAATGTTCATGATTTTTGAATTTTTTCAATTTTTCAATATATTTGGATTTTTTGAAATTTTATGGTTTTACGAAATTAACGTATTTTTCGACATTCGAAAATTTTCGATGTTTCTGAAAAGATTTTTCAAATTTTTGAAATTTAACAACATTTTTTGATTATTCACATTCTCTTATACTTTTGGAATCGTTAGAAATTTTGAATTATTCTGTAGTTTTTAAATTTCCAATTTTCCCAATTTTTTAAATTTAATATTATTTTTTTTAAAAAGATCTTTCAAATTTGTGAAATTTGACATCATTTAAATATTCACAATTTCTTATACTTTTAGAATCTTTAGAATTTTCGAACTATTCTGTAACTTTAAAATTTCCAATTTTTCTAATTTTTTAAACTTGATAAAATTTTTTATCATGTCAAAAATTTTCAATTTTATAAATTGGAGAAATTGTAAAAATAATTGAAAATAAATTCGAAGAAACAGAATTCAAGTACATTAAAAAAAAACTTTAAATAAACAAAGGATGGAAACAAATTAAAAAGTATGAAAAATGTGGAAGTTTCGAATTATTCGGATTATCAAAAAAATTTCAAGAAGTTCAAAAAATCCGAAAAATGGGAAAAATTTCAGAATTTTTGAATAATTCAAAAATCCTAACGATTCCAAAAGTATTAAAAATTGTGAAAATTTCAAAAATGGTAAATTTCGAAAATTCGTAAGATCTTTTTGGATGTATGGAATGTCCAAAATTTCGTTGATTCCCAAAAATTCGAAAATTTTTAAACTCCCAAAATTATGAACATTCCGAAAAAGTTCAAAAATTTAGAGAATCCGAAAATTTTCAGAATTTCAAAAAATTTTCTAACTTGCCAATATTTTGAAATTTTTTAAAGATTTAGTTTTTCTCTTCTCCAGTTATTTTTCAGCTCGATTTTTCGAAATTCAGATCGGTTTTCCAAAAAAACCGTAAAAAACCAATCATCGGTTTTTTGACGATGACGAACAATTAAAAGTTACGAGAATCAACAATTTTGGAACTTATGTCAAAACATCCGCCGACTCATCTTCAATTCAGCGTTCGAAATCTAAAAGTTCAAAAACTAGAAAAACATAAAATTTCGTACATCGAAGTAAATTCCAACAAATTATCGAGATACGATGGAAAACACATCTACATCGACACCAAATTTCCTGAATACGTAACACCTCTAGTTCGACCCATACCTGCCCGAAAATCTGATGGCGGAACAATAGTCGAAATATCAGTAAACGTCTCCACAGTAGTCGTCACGAAAGGCTCCTCACTCTGCGCAGCAACAGGCTCAGTCACCGCAGCGTGCAGCGTCGGTTTCTTCGTAGGTTTCGGACGTTTCGTAGACAACAGCGGACTTTTCGTAGTCACACTCGTAGGCCTCTTTATAGTACTAGGACGATAACTCGTAGGTTTCAGCGTAGCCGGTCGCAGAGTAGTTTTCTTCACAACCGGCGTCCTGGTCGTCTGTCCTGAGCTCAAACCCGGCCTTTTCGTCGTCCCCGAACTCGGCTTGGGTCTCTTCGTCACGCTTGCCGGCTTCACCGTAGCATTCTTCACATTGTAAACAACGTCTTTCAGGTCACTGAAATCACCATCAAAAGACCCAACCAAATTGTTGACGAAACTATCCACCTTGTGGTAGAACACATCGTCTTCTATCAAAGACGGCGTAGGGATTTCGTCTTCACTTGGGTCTGGACTCGTCCCATTAAAAGTCGTGACGATCGTAGGTTTCTCCTGCTGCGCCATCGCGGAGTTGTTGGGATGTCTGACCGGTGGAAAGTTCACGAAATCCGGAACGCTGGTGTCTTCTTCGCAAGGCAGCTGCGTGGATATTTTGATCGTCGAACCGTATTCCTCGGGATCCTTGAAGATGAGGTTGTTCGTCACCGTGTAATTCTTGTTGGGTCTTATCAGTGTCGTGTTGTGCTTCAGTTGGACGTTCGGTTTGTTGTCCCAAGAAGAAATGGTCGTCCATATGGAAGATGGTTTCTTCGTGTACGCCGAT
This sequence comes from Platygaster equestris, assembly GCA_030522785.1. Classification (NCBI taxonomy): domain Eukaryota; kingdom Metazoa; phylum Arthropoda; class Insecta; order Hymenoptera; family Platygastridae; genus Platygaster; species Platygaster equestris. The sequence continues at coordinate 7,313 of JAPYZK010003969.1, forward strand.
GTCACGTCAGCAGGAGTGTGTTCGGCCTTGTCAGGGTATCTGTTCATGAGCGTCGCGGGTTTCGGGCTCGTTCCGTCCTTCAAATTGACGGTGATATAGCTGTTGGAAACGATTTTGTTGCTGCTCGTTCCGGAAATGATGGTACTGATGTTGTGGGTTATGGTGGGGATCTGGGGTTTTTTGGTACTCGGCCTTGGGGTTGCCTCGGGAAGCCTTTGTTGATCGGGCTTCCAGGAGGGCTTCGTCACCATTGTTGTGTATTCGGTGCCCAGAGGGCCCAGGACTATCAGAGTTGGCGCTGGAGGATTCGTCGTTGGCCTTGCGGAGTTTCCGTAGCCTGTGCTGCTTTGGAAAGTACTGTAGGTGCCGGGTTTGTTGGATACGTAAGGGAGAGAGTAATTTTTCGCGGGGGGAACGTAGTTGGCGCCCATGCTGGATTCCGTGGACGCGCTCGTGCTGTAGTAGTAGTAGGTTGAAGGCATTCCGGGCTTGTAGAACTGGTAGGGGAAGTTCTCTGTTGATGATGTCCAGGGAGATGATGGTTTCTTGGTGCTTGGCGTGTTGTAGCTGGGTTTTACTGTTTCGTCGAGCGTCACCCATTTTTGGACTGTCGTTGCTGTGGCGTGAACTGTGGATGAGGGAACTTTGGTGAGGAAAGATCTTTTTTTTTTTTTTTTTGTGTTTTGAGATGTCGTGTTGAATAATGTTGTGAACTAACGGGAATGATTTAGCTGTGAGTTTGGGGTTTTTTGATATGATCACAAATTACATCATAATTTACATAGATTTCATGGACAAAAAAGTTGACTATCGGATTTCTAATGCAAAGGTCGCAAGTTCAAATCCCGATGCCTCCAAAAAATTTTTTTATTTCTTTCGAAACGAAATTTGAGCTAGAGTCTCATAAACTGATGAAAATGGGTATATAATTAGAAAAATGATCCAAAAAAGGTTAGAAAAATTTTTGCATAGTTTTGAATATGTTGAAAAAAAATTTTTATAACAAAAATTTTTTCCATAAAATTTATATAAAACCGCAAAGAAAAAATGCAAGTTTTATTACACTTTTATAAAACCGAACTCATTAAAATTATCATAAAAATTTTTCATAAGGTTTTTATAAAAACTAGAACCACTAGGAAAATACTGCAAATTAAGCTCGAGTTGAAAATTGTGCTCAATATGAGTGAAATCTCGCTCATTTCAGAGTAATATTTCACTTCCGAAAAATATAGTGGAAACATAATAATTTCTTTGAGTGAAGTATCGTTTTAAAACGAGTTGGGTCTCACTCATTTTGAGTGAAATTCCCACTTGATCTTGTTTTGCAGGATATTTACTCAAACTGAGTGAATCTTCATCCGAAGAAATTTCGAGAGAGTTAGATTCTACTCGGTTTTGGTAGAATTCCCCTTATGGAAATTACCCTTACCTTGATGGTTAACCCTCAACTTTCAGTGTTATTTCGATCCCTCAACTTGAGGGTTAACACTGAAACTTGAGGGTTAATCCTGAAATTTGAGGGTCAACCCTGAATATTGAGGGTTAACCGTCAACTTGAGTGGTCGAAATAACCTTTAAGTTGAGGGGAATTTCCGTAAGGGTGTAATGAAACAATTAGTTGAATTTAAGAGTAAAAGTTTCACTACTTGAAACTGATTGCCATGCATTCGCTATAAATGAGTGATATTCGAATTATTCAGATCCAGAGAGAAACTATAAATTTTTCACAATTCATGAGAAATTTTAAATTAGCATTCAAAAATTTCAAAATTACTAAATTTTGGGAATTCGAAATTTTTTCCTTCAAAAAGAAGACATTTCCGCATTGTGAATTATGAATTGTAATTCGCAAATATTCGCATTTGATAACATAAAAATAAAGGTCAGAGATATGAAATTCGCTATTTCGCAATTTCTGATTTTGCCAAAAATTGTTGATTCTAAAATTCTTCAATCAAAGAATACGGAAATTTGGAAACTGAATAATTTTGAGTCAATAAAGTTATTTGAAAATTTTGTAATTATATGACACTCAAACACAATCTGAAATGCATAATTAATGTAACTCCAAAATTGTATAACTTTGATTTTAAATTCAGAAAAAAAAAAAAAAAAAAACAGAAGACTTGACATCGAAAATTACGAATTTTTAAATTCGATTTATGCTGAAAATTAACGAATTAGAAAGTATTCAGGGTCTTAGATTTCAATGTGAGGATTAAAATCACAAAAACAAATTTAATGATGCTGAAAAAATGTTACTTGTAGAATTAAAAAATATAATATTTCATGTATTTGTGATTTCGAGACTTTTATTTAAATTTTATATCAGAAAATTCAGAAAATCACGAAGACGTCAAAAATTCACGAAATGTACACATTTTGAGAAAATTAAAAAACTATGTTTCCAAGATACGAATTATAGTGAAAACCCCAAAATGTGACAACTTGAGTGATTGTACACGAATGATAAAAATATTGATTCAGAATCATATGTATAAAATACAACCTCGAATTAAAAAATTCAGAAAAATCCACAAAAGCTAAAAAAATCTCTCACTGCCACCAAGTAGAGTCTTCACATGAAAAAAATTTTCTCAAACCATCATATCCCTCTCGTAGAATACGGAAAAATCACGTATTTTTCCTTTTTTCGATTAATCAAAAATTAAAGGATAATTACAGAATTATCGATTGATCAAAAAAAGAAAAAATACATGTCAATCATTTTTCTGTATTCTACCAGACGGATAAGATGGTTAAAACATTTTTCTTTCATGCCAAGACTTCATTTCCACCAAAATCTGTATCATCATACAATACATTGTGTATACACCATACCTTTCGAACTCGTCATACTGCTGGGGTTAGGACTCGTATCATTCAAAATGGAGATGATATGATGAATAGCTATCTCCTCCTTATCAGGGACGTCATCCTTCTTATTATGCGATATTGTCGGTACTCTCACAAGTTCCTCATTCTCAACGATAACAGAAGACATCGGCGTTGTATGTTCTATCGTCACCGAAGACTTCATCGACGGCGTCACTCTGGACGTCGTCGTTCTATCGAAGTGCTTCACAGGACTCGAACCCGCGAAATCCATGTCACCGTTCCCAATTCTGTCGATACTCGAATACTTTTGAGTATTCGCCGGCATCCTTGTCGTGATTTTCTTGAACGTCGGCGGAGATATGACAGTCGTCCCCGCCTGATTCTTGGAAGACAACTTGACCTTCTCTGAAGCCGACGAGTCGTAGGTCGTGGAAGATGAGGGAAACTGATTGTTGGGCTTGAAAAGCTCGTCTGGATTGTTCGTTTCCTCCAGAACTGTCCCGTTCTCGTCGAGGAGAATCGTGTCGGGCTCTTTGTGGTCGTTAGGGCTGGCTCCTTGGGAAAACAAAGTGGACAAGTGATTGACAGGATCCGACACCTGCATCACCTGGTCCGGACTGAGTAGCGTCGTCACCGGACTCACTGGATTTTCTTGTATCCCATTGTTCGATTCGGAATGGGCCAACAAACTGGGCAGTCTCAGGTCGTCCAGAATCTGCTGCTGCCCGAGGAGACTAGAAAAACCTTCCTCCAGCTGACTCAAGTCAGGTTGTCCCGTGAGTACTTGTGGTTTCTCGGCGTTTTCCGCGTTGTCCTTGACGTTGACCTTCATGGTGCTCGAAGGATTCAAGGTAGGAATTCTCGTGTAAGCATTTGTGACTTCCTTCAGGTGGTTTTCTTTGTTCTTGAGGAAACCTTCCGTCAAGCTTATTCCTACTGGTGTCCCGTCAGGTTGCAGAAGTATGGGGACGTCAGGTACGTGGTCGATCTCGTGCGGATCCAGGAGTACGTCGAATTCCTGGTCTTTGTTGAGGTTTTCTCCTTGTTTTTTTGTGGGCAGTTGGCAGCAAGCGCCGAATAGGAATCCATCCATGCAGGCTCCGACGACTTCTCCCTTTTTGCGACTGCATTCGTAGTTGAACATGCAGATCGGGGGTTCGCTGGATTTGATGCGAGATGGGTTTGTGGGTTGACATGCTCTAGGAACTATTCTGTATCCGCCAAATAGTTGTCTACCTGGGGAGAGAAAGGTGGGTGCTTAGTTTTGTGGTTGGTGTTTTGGGCTTGTGGGTGGGAAGTGGGGGAGGGATGATTTCAGAGGCAGATATAGATTTTTTTTGGATTGGGGGGGGGTTAAGATTTATTGGTGAAGAGCCTGGATGAATGAATACTTGAATTATTTTTCAATGTTGTAAGGAGTTTGGTAATTTTTGTTTCTGTGATGATTTTTGGGCATTTTGACAATTTTTTCAGATTTTTAAGACAGTACTTTTCTAGACATTTTCTACGATTTTGAAGAATTTGACTCTATTTTGGAAATTTGCGATGTTTTTTGAGTTTTTTTTACATGGAAAAGTTTTTTTTTGTTGACGTTTTTGTTATGTTCATGTTTATTCATTCGAAGAATACAAAAAATACTATGAATGATGAAAAATTGTTAAGCATGTCGGAGATTCCCGAGGAATTAAAAAATATGAGAAATTCCAAGAACATTTTTCAACATTTTTGGAATTTTCATTATTAACATTCTTTCGCTTTTTCTTATGCAAATTATTTTTTACTATTGTAAGGAGTTTGATGATTTTTTGTTTTTAAACGATTTCCAGGCATTTTGAAAATTCTTGCAGCTTCTGAAAACAGTACTTTTTTATACATTTTCCATGATTTTGAAAAATTTGACTACATTGTTGAAATGTGCGGTGTTTTTTGAGTTTTATCTACAGAAAAGTTTTTCTATGTTCATGTTTTTGTATTCTGTATTTTTTTTCTGATAAATTTTCTCAGCTTTTACACTTATTTATTCAAAGAATACGAAAAATTCTACGAATGATAAGAATTTATCAAGCATCTTGAAAATTCTCTGGAAAAATAGAAAAATTTGAGGAATTTTAAGAACATTTTTCCGCATTCCTCGAATTTTCATTGTCAACATTATTTCAGTTTTCTTTGAAAAGTTTTATCTCGAGCGTAAGAATCACAAAACCGCGCTCTCGTCTGTAATTGAATTTTGTGTAAACTGGTCTTAGAATCGATGCAAAGTAAGAAAGCCCCGACAAACAAGAGCAATTGAAAGTTCCAAACGAAATTACACAATGGGTACCTCTGTGCAAAGGTCACGAGTCGACTTGGATAAAGTTCCGCGGAGTTAAAGGTGGAAGCGAGGAAAGAGTGATAAATGAGTGTGCTGAAGCGAATATTTGTTCGTGAAAATTATTCGACAAATTGAACACACAGTGCGCGTTTAAACTGGCTCATTTTTAAGGTTAATATTTTATATCTGTCTGTATCTCATGATAATGTGATGATCGGACGAAATATGAAAGAAATTGATTGCGAAACTTGTAGAAAATAAAATCTGCACTGTTTTTTTTTTCTTTTGGAGGATTCTCATCGGAACATATTCAGGAAACAATTCAAATTAGTATTGATGTCTTGAAAATACCTCAAAAATATTCTATGGGCGTGCTGTCAAATCAAAATCGATTTAATGACATCAATTCAATAATCTATACACGAGAGATCAATCTTACATCGAAACGAGTTGTTGATACAAGATTAAAATCGTCGAGTCGTCAGATTTCATGGTTCCTTGACGAAAAAGTAGTTTACGAGGCCCGAAAGGCTCTACAACTTTCGTTTCGGAAACAGGAGAGCGAATAAAAATGCACGAATCGTGTCGTGTGTTCGCGATGTTCTGGTTCTTTTTTTCCTCCCGAAGTGACTTTCCAATTTCTCTAAAAGAGTCATTTTCAACGGCAATGCACGAAATAAGCGACTCCCCTTGGTACAGACATAAATTTAGCTGGTCTCTGCTGCTAATGGACGTTGAAAAAGAGAATCTGGAACGCTTTATGGGCGCGAGCACATGTACGGACTGTTCGGGAAGTGGGACATTATATGTATATCCGTATTATGCACGAACCCGTATGGGAACGCACGTGCGCGGGGCCCCCGGAGTTGCTGGCTTGTGACGAGGCGATAACCTGTCCATAACTACACGAATTATTGGCGATACCGAACATATCAGAGCTTGAAAGTTTTTCTTATCGTTAATCTCATTTTTCTAGCATTTCGTACTCTTTTCTAGTCTTGAGTGACATACTTCCGCGAATTTCTCGTTTAGAAATTGAATGTATCTTTGATGCGATTTGATGTATCTCACAAAACAAGGGATCATAGTACATGTTTTGATGTGATGAATATTTTTTATTCAACGCCCGCGAGAAATATGTAATTCCGTGGCCCTGCTGAATTTTTTATTCAACGCCCGCGAGAAATATGTAATTCCGTGGCCCTGCTGACAGTGGACGAAATAATGGATTACCTGATTGTTGACGTATGGCATGCGGGTGATGAACTCGTTCGCCCACTAGTGGACGAATAAGCTGTTCGCCCACGCTCGTCTTGGCGACCTATAGCTATTTACTCACTCACGCTCAGTTTAGCGACCGTTTACGTACGGATAATGGAAACAAGATGGCTGACGAGCGACTCGACATATATCGAAACGTCAAACTCCGCAACCCTAACCTCAAAATTACAAAATTGTGTATTGCTGCAATGTTTTTGTTGTTGTTTACAAAAGTGTCGAATACAGTCATAAACAATCCCGATGAAAATCAAAGCAACGAAAGGGATAATTAGTTTTTAACTCCCTAAAGTACGTAGCAAAGCTCTAAGGGTGATTGTTGCGTCAATCAGTCAGGTTACCCATTATTTCCCCCCCTCTTAGCAGGGCCGTGAAATGACATATTTCTCGCGGTTGTTGAATAAAATATTGTGTGCGACGATTGGTTGAAAGAGGAGATTCCTCGAGCGTGGAGATTGCCTCACGAGCGTAGCGAGTGTGGTAATTCTGAAATTTTCAGAAATTTTGAGAATCATCAAAGTTATGAGAATTTCGAGTACTCCGAAGTTAAGAGTATTGCGAATATTTTGATGATTCTAAAATTTCGAAAGTTTTTATAAATTCAAAAATGTTGCCTTTTTTAGAAATTTTCAGAATATCCATCATTTTGTAAAATTTTAGAATATATGAGAATTCTCAAAGTTTCATGAATTCCGAATATTTTCATTATTCTGAAATTTCCGTGATTTTTGAGAAATTTGAAAATTAGTATAATTCTGAATTTTCGAAACATTTTGATCGTTTCCGATGTTTAGAAAAATTTGAAGTTTTGGAATCAAAAGTTTTGGAAAATGTTGAAAATTTCGAGAATTATTTTGAAAATTCAGATAGTTCTGAAATTTTTGAAAATTTCGAGAATTGTCAAAGTTATGAAAATTTCTCGAATTTTCTAAGTTAAGAGTATTTCGAATATTTTGATGATTCTGGCATTTTTAAAGTTTTTAGAAATTCAAATATGTCGCCATTTTTAGACATTTTCAGAATTTGCACCATTTCATAAAATTTTAACATATACGAGAATTCTCAATGTTTCGTGAATTTCGAATATTCTTATTATTCTCAAATTCTGAAGATTTTCGAGAAATTCGAAAATTCATATTATTTCGAACTTTATCAAAATTCTGACAGTTCTCAAAGTTTCGAAAAGCACAAATATTTTGATTATAAATTTTACAAAATAAACAGTTTTTATAATGTTTTGTAATTATTCACAATTTGACATTATAAAATTGACGAAATTTTAAGAATTTCAAAAATAGTACAGGAATCGTAAAAATTAAAAAAAATTTAATAAAGATCACAATAATACGAATTTCGTACATATTCAATTTCGTGGACATCTCAAAGTTCTGAGAATTTCAAACATTTTTAGCATACTGCAAATTTTGCGACCGGGGGGGGGAGTCATAAAACACGTCCTGGTTTTTCGTTCTTACTATATCTGGTCACCCTATATGCATCTACATAGTATGGTCAACTACTTTCCAGAGCGTGTAGGCCATAAATGAAAATTCGCGCTAAGCCGCAGTACATGGGACGTAAAAGTTGCGAGTGCGAGATAATCTCCCATAAAATATCTGCGATAAGATTTGCAAGATCGGTTGCACATACGAACACAATTCGTAAATGTCGCGTTGATGAAGAGATACGAATCTTCGATACGGTCGATTTTATATCTGCCTGAATTGGTGGTGTTTTATGCACTCATCGGGGGAATAAAAGCAGAACCGTTAATGATTGCGGCAGGGGATTAACGCCGTGAGTAATTACTGTGGGTAATATCTCCGTGTAACGCGAGCGTGCAGCTTTTGTTTGGGTGTAATTGTCCATTTAGCGCGTAAGTTACGAGATAATGGTTCGGGATCGGAAAAAAATGGAGTAGTTATTGGTGATTTGTGTCTTGGGATCTCGAATCTGGATGGGAAAATATTGGACGTGAATAGAAATGATGGTTTTTTGAACAAAATTCAAAATGTATTGCGAGTTTATGAGGTTTATGAACGTGGGAATTACAGAAAGTCAGAAAAATATATGTATTTTTTTATAAAAGAGAAAAAAATGTGAAATTTCGATGAATTTTATTTGAGGATGTAAGTTGGTAAATTTTTGTGAATTATATTTAAATTTGCGAGTAGCAGAGAATTTTGTATAAATTTTACATTTAATTTGATTGAATTTAAGTTTTGCATTAATTTCATTCTGGTTGGGTAATAATTTTGACTCGACCTTGAATTTTTATATCGAAATATCAGAAAACAGTGCATTTTTGAATGATTCTAATTACAAAATGCACTTTTTTTAACATCCATTCAAAAAATACTGTTTTTGCAATATTTATTCATATTCGAATTTTTAAATATTCAATTTTCGATTTTTTCAAATTCTAATTCGTGAATATTTTTTTTAATATATTTTTTTTTTTCAGAATTCAATGCAACAATTTGGTTGCTAAATTTCAGTTTTCTCATACTCTTCTTGCATTTTAATTCCACAAATACTCTTTTTTTAACATTGATGTCATTTTGATTCGGAAATGCTTTTTTTTATTTTTTGACCATAAAATCGAAAAATACCGTTTTGGTAATACTTTTTCACATCGAAATGTATAAATACAAGAAAAAATTGTTTTAATTTATGAATACTCGTTTTTGATTACCTATTTTTCAAAAAGAAAATTTTCCTTTTTGCAATGGTTTCTGAAATTGCAGTTTTCAAATATTCTCCGTGCCTTTTTTTCCACAATTTAATATCGAAATTCCTTGACTTGCAATAATCTTTCAGAATTGAAATTCAAAACACTATTTCCGCAGTATTTTTTCGAACTACAACTTTTGCATCATGCATTTCACTCGTATTTTTTTACGAAATGTCGAAGTTCAATAAATATAATCGTTCAACTGCACTGCCACAAAAAATTCCCTCCGAATCCATCACTCACGATAAAAATTCAAATCACGTTTACTCTAATTACCTCTATTTCGCGGCGCATGTGACACAGTGAAAGCGGACGCCACTGCCGAGACCGCCAAAATCAGGCAAACAATTTTCCCCGTGGCCATCTGAAAAAACCAACAAATAATCACAACCGCAAAAAAAATCCCACTGCAATCTCGTTGTGACCCAAATATTTCCCCAACGCTTTCATTTATTCATCAAATCTCCAAGTTTTTTCAATAAAATTACACGGTAGAAATAAAAGCGAACAATATTCCCCAGACATTGAATAATTGACGAAGAAATTGCAGAGATTCATAAATAAGTGAACAACGCCAAACGTCAATTTAGATGAAATTTTCAAACATTTTCTCATGTTTCGAATCCCTCTCAATTTCGAGACGCTCGGCTGAATAATGCAAGATCGCGAATCATATGTGCAGCGATTCGACTGGATGAGAGAATGGATTTTTAATTTTTTGCATGGTCTAAATAATTCTGAGAGAATAGGCGATCGCAAATTATGGAGAGTGATTTCCTCGCGTTACACATTCATCGCTAAAAGTCCGTTCTGGGTAGCTAAGTGAACGTTACACGCGAGTTCTTCGTGTGTAAAATCCCGTTATCTAAAGGCGAGAAATAATATGATGACATGTGGAGAAACAATCCTGTAAAGATTTATCGACCACGTACGAATCAGGAATTAAATAACGATTCGTCATTGTTCACTTCGATATCATGACTCGTTAATTATTGTCATAGGAACCAGAATAACTTTTTTTTATAATTATGATTCTCATAAGTATAATTTTAATTTAATGTTATAATACTTTATTAGTACATTGTGCAACTAGGGCCAAAAGTGGCCGATTTGAGGCCGCATGAAGTTTTCGTCCCGAGCGGAGCGAGGGCGAAATTCTGCGGCCGATAATCCCGTGTTGTACATACTATTTTTTTCAACACGCGCACTCAAACAAGAGTTTTGACAGACTCGTTTTCGTATGCCGAAAAGACTGATTCGGGAAGGATGCAAAAAATTTTGCATACTGTTTTTATAAAACCACTTTATAAAAATTGAAAATTTTATATAAGTTATGAAATCGACCTCATGAAAAAACGAATTTTAGTAAATAATTCACTTATTTCATAAAAATGTTGCCTGTTTTTATAAAAACTACAATTACTAGGCAAATTCGTATGATTCATAACCTCACACTTATAAAAAATCAATGGCTTCCCGAACTCATAGCATAAAATAAATATACTATTCATTAATTGTTAAAAAAACTCAAGATAAAAAAATAAATCACACCTTAATTAAAAGACCGATCGCAGGAGGAAAAGATGCAAAATTCACGAAGAATTGAATTACCAGTCGGAGCTCTTTTATTTTGTTTGACTTTGTCCGGGATAAAAATTCGGTAATGAATCTCCCCGGGAGTACGCATTTTTCGGAGTAAAAATGCCACCGAGTGCTGGGCGGTGGAGAAAAAAAGAAGAAAACGGTGCTACTCGAGAAGAAATTAATTACGTCGGAAAAAGCGGTAGATGTAAAGCGTTCGTTGCTTCCTTTGAGGAGCGTGTACGACACGAATTTCGAATGTAAACGTCGGTACGCGAGATGATATCGCACGTGCTGCGAACGCGCATATCGCGTCCTATTGATTATTAGTTGCTTGCGTGACGTCGGAAAATTATTAACGTTATGTAATTGGGAGTTTAACGTCGTTTACATTGAAATTATTAGATCGATGATTCGATCCCGAATACTTCAGTAAAAGCACGTTATAGTTTCATGATTATTAGACTCATAAAGGTCATGGTCAATTATAATATGTATTATTTAGGTTGATTGTTGACCGGATTATTTTATTTATGGTTGATTATTTTTTTGTTGCAGGTAAGCTGAAGGATTGAACGTTGTTTATGTAGGAAAGCGAGTTATGGGAGACGGTAACTTTGGGTGAATATTTAATACTTTTTTGATACTTGCTCCCCCCTTTTTTTTGAAAAAAGCGTCCGGTTGCGACCCTCCCCCCTCCCCCCGTGAATATTTGATATTTTTTAGGTTACTGTCCATAGTGATTCTAGTTTCTATAAAAAATTTTGTAAGGTCCGTTTTATAAAAGTTTTATAAAATTTGAATATTTTAAAAAGTAGTTTTATAAAAATTTTAGAAAAAAAATTAAAAAAAAAAAATTGTTTTCTAACATTTTTAAAAATATGCACAAATTTTTCTGACCTTGTCTGGATCATTTTGCTGATTTATATACCTTTTTTCATATCGTACCCCCCCACCCCTTTAGATTCGTTAATCTTTTCGTACGCGCGAATAGAAAACCCCATGAATTA
>JAPYZK010003970.1:0-14412 GCA_030522785.1 Platygaster equestris
GGAATTCATATGAACTCATAGGAAACGATGGATAGTAATAGCGCATGATAGATGGGAATTATTAGAAATTCTTGAAAATTGATTGGAATCAATTGGAATTGATTAAAGTTAATGGGAATCTATGAAATTTGATGGGAACTGATAAAAATTGATGGAAATACATCAAAATAAATGATAATCGGTAGGACTCCATAGGAATTAATCGGGAATTGATAGTATAAATCGATGCAAATAAATGTAAATCAATAGTAATTGATGGGAATTTATAGGGATTTATATTAATTCATATAATTTAGTGAGAATTGATGAAAATTCATGAAAATCGATGGAAATTCATGGGAATGGATAAAAATCGATAGGAATTGTCAGAAATCCACGTATAAAGTATGAAATACCCATCGATATTCGTAATGCATGTATAGGAATTATTCAAAGGAATTATAATCATAAAATGCAGGCGCGCGTAGCGCGGGCATGATGTCTAGTGAATAAAAAGAGTGATTCCCCGGATGGGGGAGACACGAAAATAATTCTCATTCGTTGACGGAAATTCGAAGTTTTACTGAAAAATTTGGTTATGAGGGTTAGAGGAATGGCTGCATGGTTAGAAAGGATGATTTTTTGAAAGATGGGATGATCATCGTGAAACTGGAAAGACCGCTGATTATTATTCCGCAGTCTAATTGTATTCGTCGCTTCTCCCTCCTTTTTTTATCCCTTATAAATATTTACGACGGATCTTGAAAGCCATTCGCAGTCAGTGGACCACCTCAAAAACGATCTCCCGTCGTTTCACGTTCCTCAATTTTTCTTGCGTGTGGATATATAGATAGATACTACTTGACTTTTCATTTGCATTTCTCTGGAGTGTCGATTTTTTTTGAATTGTCACCCTTGGAACTCGATGACTTGTGTTTTTGAAGACGTTCGGGAATTTTAGGATTGGATTCTGCCGAACATAGGGGATGCAAATTGTATCATTTATTGTTTTGAAAGTTTTAGAATTTTTGAACTTGTAAAAGTTCTGGAATTTTGAAGTTCTGAAGAATTGTGAAGTTGAGGAAGTTCTTCGAGTTTTAGAATTATTGTCGAAGTTTTAGATATTTTGGAAGTTTAGAAGACATTTTTAAGGTTCGAGTGATTTTGAATTTAGGGATTAATTAATATAGGGAATGAAAATTGTATCATTAATTGTTTTAAAATGTTTAGAATTTTGCAATTTCTGGAAGTTTTTGAATTTTCAATTTCTGAAGAATTATGAAGTTGAGGAAATTCTTTGAGTTCTCGAATTGTGAAAGTTTTCGAAATTTTAGAAGTTCCGACGTTTTTGAGTTTTGAAGGATTATGAATTTACCAAGTTTTGGAAGTTTTTAACGTTTTGAAAATGTTGAAAGTTATAGAATTGTGAAGTTTCGAATAATAATGACGTTTCTGAGTTTCGGAAGTTGTGGGAGTTCTAAAATTTCGGAGTTTTGGAAAATTATAACTTGATGACTTTTCGTTTAGAGTGTCTTTTTTGTTAATTGTGACCCTTGAAACTCGATGACTTGTGTTTTTGAAGACGTTCGGGAATTTGAGTATTGGATTTATGCCGAACATAGGGGATGAAAATTGTATCATTAATTGTTTTAAAAGTTTTAGAATTTTGGAATTTTTGGAAGGTTTTGAATTTTGAAGTTAGGAATAATTATGAAGTTGCAGAGGAAGTTCTTTGAGTTTTCGAATTGTGGAAGTTTTCGAAATTTGAGAAGTTCCGAAATTTTTGAGTTTTGAAGAAAGTTTTGGAAGTTTTCAATGTTTTGAAAGTTCCGAAATTTTTGAGTTTTGAAGAAAGTTTTGGAAGTTTTCAATGTTTTGAAAATTGTTCAAGTTATAGAATTTGAAAGTGTCGAATAATAATGAAATTTTTGAAGTTCTAAAATTTTCAAAATTCGGAAGTTGTGGAAGTTCTGGAAATTCAGAGTTTTACAAAATTATGAAGTTTTGGAAGTTTCACAAGTTTCGTAATTTCAAAATTTCTGGAAGTTCTAGAATTCTGAACTATTGAAGAATCATAAAATTCCAAAGTTTTGGAAATATCGGTAGTTCTGAAATTCTGAAGTTTCGGATAATTACCGTGTTCTGGAGTTTCGGAAATTTCAAAATTTCCGGTATTTGAAGTTCCAAAAAAATATGAAATTACAAAGTTTTGGAAGTTTTGGGAATTCGTGAAGCTCTCAAAAAAGAGGACGAAAATTTTTGTTCAATTTTTGTGATTAGGCATTTTGAATTGCAAATTAATTGAAATGATAACTTTTTTTAAGTTCCATAATTTTGAAACTTCTAGAAGTTACGGAATTTCACATTTTTGGAGTACTTTTATTATATTATTATATTATTTCATTATGAAGTTTCGAAAGTTCTTTCGAGTTTTGGATTGGGGAAGTTTACGAAATTTTTAAATTTCAAATGATCATGAATGTCTAATGTTTCATATATTTTAAACGTTTTGAAAATTGTTAAAGTTACATAATTTAAAAATTTTAAATAATAATGACGTTTTTAAAGTTATGGAAGTTTTGGATTTTTTAAAATTCGGAAGTTATGGGAATTCTAGAATTTCAAAATTTTCGAAGTGTTACAAGTTTCATAATTTTCCAAAGTTCTACAATTTCTGGAATTTCAAAGTCTCGAAGAAATATAAAATTCCGAAGTTTTGGAACTTCTCAACGTTTTAGAAATGTCAGTAGTTCTAAAATTCTGATGTTTCAAATATTTGTCGTGTTCTGAAGTTCCGAAAATTTCGAAACTTCTGGTATTTAAAGTTTCGAAGAAATATGAAATTCCAAAGTTCTGAAAGTTATGGAAATTTATGACGCTTAAGAAAGGCGACGGAAATGTTCGTACAATTTTCGTGATCAGACATTTCGAATCACAAATAAATTAATATTATATCGAATATAAAAAAAGAGATGATGTTAAAAGGAAAAAAAATCCGACATTCTCCCGAATGAAAAAAAGTATTACAATGCAAAAAACACAACCAATCACGAAAAGACAACGTCAATATTCCCGAATCGACAATTATCCGAAAAAATCGTGTACTAAGACGGAGGTGAATGTTTCAGGATCGCGAAAACGTAAAAACATAATGGGGATGAGGGACCTGTCGGCAACAAAAAGTGATTAGATTCGCCTTAGAACGACGTTCGAACGGATCTAATTAAACGCTAAATTGTTATTTCAAGTTTAATAACAACTTTAATGACCGCTCTCTGGGTAGCGTGGCTCTGTTATTATCTAGATTGCATATTTTCTGGTAAATTAAGTTCCTGCGACGCCTCGCTGCGCAAGAAGAAGCTGCCGCGACTTTCGCGCAATTCGCAGCGGCTCACGCGTCGTTTGCTCTCGAAAATGAGATGAAAAGCACCGCGCGAAATTATGCAATTCAGGTAGAAAAGCGTCGATATGTCGTATCGCTGGCGTTAGGTGAATTAAATCTCATAAAATGCTCCAAAAAGTTTTTCCAGAATTCGAAAAATAAACCTTCGAACCAATAAAATGGTCGTCCCTATAAAAAAAATCCCGAAAACCGGAAAAAATCCAAAAAACTCAAACTTTCTAAACCATAAGATTTTTTTCCGATTTCCACCGTCCCAGTAATAGTACATTACTGTACAAGCTAGTTAAGTCGATTTTTGCATAACAAAAGGTTGAATTCCGAGTCGAAGGCGAGGAATTTAATCGTTTTGTAATATCGACTTTTGCCCCGCTTGTGCAGTACTGTATTTTACCTGATTCTAATCTCAAAGTCCCTTTTTATGTACCACTTTGAGGTTAGGATCGGGTAAAAGCGTTAAAAAAAGGGGTTTCCATAAAAGCCGAGCTCGAAATCGACGTAAAACAGAAAGGATTCCAAGGGCAATAAAATTTCGTTCGGCGTTTCGCAATGGCGCGGCGGTTTTTGCGGCTTCGCTGGCTCGCAGAAAAAGCAGAAAATTGCCAATCAGAGGAAGAAACGGCCGGGGAGATTTTTCGCGTCGCTGTAAACACGGCCGAGAAATGCGCTTCTTGCGGGCGAGTCGCGCTCCCGGATAATTGCGGGCTTCGGAAAAACAATAGAGCGCCGCTGCGACACGGGACCGGAATGTTCTACGGGGGCAACCCCCTCGGAACTTGCCGGTAATTGCGGAGGCGCGCAAGGGTTGAGGCTCTCGGAAAAGCCCATAAATATCCCGGGTAATTGGCTCTCGGGCGACCTCGCCGGGCACCGTGCGACAGGTGTCCCTCGTTCCCCGTGAAATTTCTACGTTCTTACGTTCCTTGCTCGCGGTCCCAACAATGCCGGGCTTTTTCGAGAAATCCCGGAGATAATTGAATGATATGAGAAAATGAGAAATCTGTGGAAAAGAGTTATTATATTGTTCACCATTTTTCATTATTGAATAGATTCATCAGATTTAAAACAAATTTCGACGAAAAAGTATCTACTTTTTAATAACAAATCACT
Organism: Platygaster equestris; assembly: GCA_030522785.1. Classification (NCBI taxonomy): domain Eukaryota; kingdom Metazoa; phylum Arthropoda; class Insecta; order Hymenoptera; family Platygastridae; genus Platygaster; species Platygaster equestris. Next base: position 4,490 of record JAPYZK010003970.1, read on the forward strand.
TCAACAATCGCGATGAACAGAAAAATATTAAAATACAGTATCGTGGAATGCAACGTCACATAATTTTATCCCTAAAATCGAAAATACGCGAGCTACGTGCGAAAAACTAAAGCAACCCTTAAAAACAAGATGGCGGCATTCCACCACAGGGTGTAATTGTGCAAAATATATTACTCAGGTCATGTTCTAATACGCTGTTTAAAAACGCGCGTGAAATTCGTTTCCGAATTACCTCATCAAAATAATTAATACAGATTCCTCGGTGAACAGGTACGTAAGTACATATTCGGCTTGTTAGATCAAGCTCTGTACAAAAATGTTAAAGTTTCTTGCGCTGCAGAGCGAAAACTATGATTCGCATCAAAAAGTTGTTCCAATGAAAAATGTAGAGGATTGAGAGCTTTACAACTTTTGTTCGAACAATTTTTCCATTTAAGTAACATAAAAAAAGATGTGACAATCATAAAAAAATAATCCCCTACTTATTTTAACAAAATGCGCTGTATCTTTTGAACAATCGTGACAAACAAAAAATGTTACTGATGCAGATTTGTAGAGGATTAAATTTGCTACAAAAACACATCATGACATTTTTTTATTAAATCAAAAACACGCGAGTTATTTGCGAAAAACAAAAACAGCCCTTAAAAACAAGATGGCGGCTTTCTACCAGCGGGTGGAATTGTGCAAAATGTGGTTTTCGACTCAGTGTTTTCTTCAGTAGATAGGTATACGTATATTCTAGGCTTGTTAGATCAAGCTCTATACGAAAATGTTGAAGTTTCATGCGCTGCAGAGCGAAAACTGCAATTCGCATCAAAAAGTTGTTCGGATGAAAAATGTAGAAAATTGAGAGCTCTGCAACTTTTGTTCGAACAATTTTTTCATTCAAGTAACATAAAAAAAGATGTGACGATCATAAAAAAATCACCCCCTACTTTGTTGAACAAAATGCGCTGTATCTTTTAAACAATCGTGACAAACAAAAAAAGTTACTGATACAAATTTGTAGAGAATTGAATTTGCTACAAAAATGTATTATAACATTTTTCTGTTAAATTGAAAACACGTGAGTTATTCGCGAAAAACGAAAACAACCCTTAAAAACAAGATGGCGGCTTTTTACCACCGGGTGGAATTGAGAAAAATGTGGTTTTCGACTCGTGTACTAGAACCCACTCGAAAACCGAAAGCCGAATTCGCCTCTGAATTTTTTCCCAGAACACCATATAAAAAAATCGAGATGCACTGTACTAAGGAGAAAATGGAGTTTTCCAAAGTTTGTCCATCTGCTTGATTTCGAAATGTTTATGGCTGGAAATTTTCTGTTTTCTACATTTTTTAGTAGAGTGTAAATGTTAGATTTTCACATTTTTTTGATTTGAGAGATTTGTCAAATTTTCGGAATTGAATTTTTCTCAAATTATTCATTGAATTTCACAATTCGTTACAGCTATGAAATTATCATACTAATTTTAATAAAATATTCAAAAATTAAATTTCACAAATTTTTCATTGACTCTGAACTTCAGAATTAATGTTCGAAAAAGGAAGAATTGGAAAAAAATTTAGAATTTGAAAATTCGGAAATTTATTATAAGATATTCCTAATCCACATTTTCAATGTTCAAAATTCACTGAAGGAAATTTTCAGCTCGATTTTTTAGCATGATCTACAGTAAAATTAATTTGATTACGTATACTGGAGAAAAGGGAACTAATTTTTCTCGTGGCACGATTATTCGGAAACAATCGAATTTCCAATTCACGCGAGAACGATCGCGATCTAATGGGGTCCCAGCAATTTCTCAGGGGCGCCAATTAACATTGTCTGCGGACTTTGTTGCGTGCAAGGGAGAATTTTGCAGCTCGTAGGTGAAAGTCTTTATTCCCGACCGAGTACGAAAGTCGGCGCATGAAATTTTCGCGAATCCGTGCCTTCTATGGCCCGGCCGCGGTGGTAGTGATTAAGGGACGCGACGTGTGTGGCATTGCGGAGTTCCCGAATCGTGGTAAAAAGGATGCTGGGCTCGAAACTGGTCGAACGTTTTTCTGCGGCGACGTTTCGAGTCTGTTTTCTTGTGCGGGCAGAAAATTATGGGGGAATTTTGATTGGTCATTTTTTATTTTGTTTTGTTTTATTTTTCTGAAATTCGGGAAGTGGTGTTTCTGGCGGATATGGACCATCGTCATAATTGAAAATGATTTATTATCAGATAATGTAGTGACGCCCATAAGGTTGTCAAATTTTGAATTTTGAATTCGGAGTGCAATTGAATTCTGAAAATCCGAAATCCCGAAAACCAATAAATCTGGTTGAATCCCATGAAATGCTGACATCCCCCCCTTTTCCCCATACATTCCATTAATATCCCATACATTCCCTTGACATCCCATGAATTACCAGTTAATCCTGTAAATTCTGTCTTTTCTCATTACATACCATGAACTGTCTTCAAGCCCCGTAAAGTCCCTATAAGTCCCTTTAAATCGTTTATGGCGGATGTGGATCATCGTTATAATTTAAAATGATTTATAATATCAGATGATGCCGTTACTTCCATGAGGTAGTTGAATTTTAACTTTCAATTCGAAATGCAATAGAGTTTCGAAATTCGAAATCCCGAAAACAAATAAATCTGGTGGGATCCCATGAAATGTTGACATCTCCCCCTTTTTCCTATACATTCAATTAATATCCCATAAATTCTCTTAACATCCCATGAATTACCAGTTAATCTTGTAAAGCCCATCTTTTACCATTATATCCCATCATTTCATCGTCTTTAAGCCCCATAAAGTCCCTTTGAATCGTTAATGGCGGATGTGGATCGTCGTCATAATTTAAAATGATCCATAATCAGATGATGTCGTTATTCGTCCATAAGGTAGTCAAATTTTGAATTTTGAATTCGAAATGCAATAGAATTCCGAAATTCCGAAATCCCGAAAACCAATAAATCTGGTGGAATCCCATAAAATGCTGACATCCCCCCCTTTTCCCCATACATTCCATTAATATCCTATAAATACCCTTAACATCCCATTAATTACCAGTTAATCCTGTAAAGCCCATCTTTTCCCATTATACCCCATCAATTATCTTCAAGCCCCATAAGTCCCTGTAAGTCTCTTTAAATCCCATTGTCCATTAATTTTTTCCTTTTTCCCATCAAGTCCTTCCTCGTCCATAGATTAATTCAAATGGTTAAAATACAGTTTAATTGAAACTTTTTTCTGTTTCTATTCGACTGACAATATAAATTATAAATATTGAAACTAGGAACATAGGCTTTCATGGGGAATATGCTTCATACGAAAAATATTACTGTCGAATACGAGAATTCGAAATTAATTTTTCAGGTTCTCCCTGCGAACACGACGGTATCTGCGTCAACACACCCGGGTCCTTCGCGTGCAACTGCTCGCAAGGATTCACAGGACCGCGTTGCGAAACGAACGTCAACGAGTGCGAATCCCATCCCTGCCAAAACGACGGTTCCTGTTTGGACGACCCAGGAACTTTTCGATGTGTCTGCATGCCCGGTAAGTTTTTACCTTTTTTCTTTCATCCCTAGGGCGACAACGAAATCTCCCCTCTTTTTTTTTTCACTCGTTGTGAAATGTCCCAAATTTTTTGTGGCGATTGTGTTCGTCGCGAACGCGGATATCGGAGCGCAGAAATTCGCTCTCTCGCGACGTGATCGATTATCGACGAAATATTCTCCGTGAAAGTCGGAACGACTTTTTGCGGGTACGGTATCGTTGCACGAGCGGGGACGGCTGAAAATTTCACATTTTTCTGCCGAGGGAGAATTCGAAGGAAAGCCCTAAATCATGGATATTTTTTCGTTTTGGTCCCCGCGCGAAACATAACGCGCGAATATATGAAGATTCGCTGCGTACGATAGGGACGAGGCGCGGCGCGTCGTGTGTCGACAGTAAATTCTTCCGAGATGACAAGCCGCATCTGATAGGGCGAGGAGTGCTCGTTTACTCGAACCACGCGTACCTTAAGTCAGCTTTAATTGTTTGACACTCGGCGGAGATGATAATGCATCTCCCGGGGCCTAGAACTTGGCGGTTCTACGCGAGATATGGGCGATCGAGGGATAAAACGCGATGGGTGTTTGGTTTTTTTTTTTGCAGGGGAAAATGTTTGTGTATTGCGTCGGAAGTTTTCAGATCTAACTCGTTTCGGAGCTGTATTTCATTTGACAAAATTATTGTAATTTCATAATGTTTTTTCAGAGTGGAATATCGATCTAAAATGAGTGAATCCACTAGTGATTATAGTTTTTATGAAAACCTTATAGAAAATTTTTTTTAAATTTGTATAAGGTCGGTTTTATAAAAGTTTTATAAAATTTGCATTTTTCATAAAGTGGTTTTATCAAAGTTTTATAAAGAACATTTTTTTATAACAATTTTCATTTCAATATTTTTAAAAATATGCAAAATTTTTTCTAACCTTTTTTGGATTATTTTGCTAATGTTTATACCATTTTCTGTCAGTGTATGAGGCTCCAGCTCAAATTTCGTTTTGAGAGACATTGAAAAAAAATTTTGGAGGCTGTGGGATTTGAACTTGCGACCTTTGTGTCAGAAATCCGATAGTCAATTTTCTTGTCCATCAAATCTATGTCAATTTGAATACTTATTTTCAATTTGAGTTGAAGAATTTTCAAATCCTATAAAATCATTAGTTTTGACGTTTTATAATTGCTAAAAAACGTTACGAACATGATTTTCTATTCCCTTGTGCAATAAAAACGTATCAAATATTACTATAAGAGAAATTCCTCACATCAGGAAAGTTTTTTATACGAATATGGAATTTTTTATAAAAATCGCAAAGTTGTTATAAAAATAAAGGCTTTATAAGAAAATTTGGAGACTTTTGATTGTTTTTATAAAAAAACAGATGAATTGTATGAAAATTTTCACAGATTTCATTTAAAAAATTTTTTGTATTATGTTCTTATAAAACCAATTTATAAAAATCGAAAATTTTATAAAACTTTTATAAAATCGACCTTATAAATTACGAATTATTATAAATAATTCACTGATTTTATATAAACTACAATCATTAGGGCCATTTCCAATGAAATTTTCACTTAAGATTGATTCGCAAAATTTGTACTTGAATTGAGTGACTTTTCACTCAGTAAAATTTAGGGAGGAGTTCATTAACTGGAGGTAATTCTGGATCCTTAAAGAAGGTCCAAATAATTGGATTTTTCCAACAGAGGAAGGTTTTTAATGCAGCCCTTGTTCCATTCGCGCAGAACTCCCGACAACATCCATAATCAGCGCCAAGTTACTAAGTCTGACAGGGAAATCCCGTAGCTCGCGTTGACGGTCCCGCGGCGCGACAAATGGGGCATTATGATCCGCGAAACAGCCGGCATCGATTATATCCGGAGGTTAAGAACCGGAACGTACCTTAACCGGCAAGAAAAATGTCGTTACCTTTAATCGCGGCTAACCTCAATTACCGTAATGAACGCGTTCCGTTGCGCTCGCGTTATCGCGATCTAATTGAAACGTGAGTGCACTTTCTTCACGCTGCCATTTTTTTCTTTTCTCGAATCCGACACGGAAAATCGGAACATTTGAGGAAATTGTTTCTCAAATTTTGCAAGTGAAGTATTTCAACTGACTGGGATGAATTGCATCGAGGTTGAATGAGATAAAATTATTTGGGAGGTGAATTTTGAACGGATAGATGAAAATCATTAGAATTTGAAATGGAAAATAAAAATTTTAGAACGTCAAAAATTTGATAAATTAAAAAATTTTTCAAGTTGAAAACTTTGAAATGCTCCAAAAATTCAAAATCTTAAGGCTACAAAATTTCAGGACCTTGAAATTGTCAAGTGATAGAACTTCAAAACGTCCGAAATTTCCGGTACTTCATAATTGAACGAAATTTTTTGTATTTTGAAGTTTTCAAGATATAAACCTCCGAATTTTTTTAAACTTCCGAAATTTCTAAAAGTTTGAAGCTTTTGAATTTCAAAGTTTTTAAGAATTTTAAAAATGTGGAAACCTTGAAAATATCGAAACTCCCGTAATTCCCGGGATTTTAATGATTTAATGGCGAACCAATTATAACTGCTCCATTATCCGAAATCTATATTCCAGTTGCAAAAGTTCGAACATTAGATTCCTCAAATTCGAAAATTCAGCAATCAAACTCATATCTTTTTTTTGTCTCCCTAAAACCATTACTAATCATTTTCATTGTCAATGATTTATATTCTAGTTTCAAATAAATAATCGTAATTAACATGACGATATTAATGATTTAATGGTGAACCAATTATAATTGCTCCATAATTGAAAATCTATAATCCAATTTCAAAAATTCGAACATTAGATGCCTTAAATTCGAAAATCCAGCAATCAAATTCATATCTCATTTTCGCCTCTCTAAAACCGTTACTATTCATTTTCATTGTCAGTGATTCATATTCAAGATTCAAAGGAATAAATATAATTGTCATTATAATTTTAATGATTCAATAGTGAACCTATTATAATTGCTCCATCATCCAAAATCTATAATCCAATTTCAACAATTCGAACATTAGACCCTTTAAAGTAAAAAATTCAGCAATAATAATAATAATTCATATCTCTTTTCCTCCTCCCTAAAACCATCACTAGTCATTTGCATTGTCAATGATCTGTATTCGGTATCAAAATAAACCATCATCACCATCATAATAATTCAATGACAAACCAATCATTACCGCTTCATAATCCAAACCTTCAGTCAATCATCATTTAACTCATCCAAACACGCCCCAGCCTCAAAAGTCATCTCGCCCGACATCAACAAATAAAAATGATCCCGGAAAATACGACTACCCCCATCCCCGCGCCCTTTTAAACCCTCTTTAATGCTCGAGCACGAGCAGAGGAAACCCGGAGGATATCCTCTTTCCTCCATTTAGCGGGATCCTTTTACGGGACAGCAACGCCCGCAGAAGCAGCAACGACAAGAAAAGAACGAGCGATAAGAGACGGGGAGGGGGGGATCGAAAAAGGATAAAATCGAGAAAAAAGAGGGAGAGTGAAGAAAGAGGAGAAGAGGGTACCAAAATGGCGGCGGACGAGATAAGCCTTTGTGCCCCTCCTGGTCCTGGGGCAACGGATCCTGCCGTCGTCTCGGTCTCATATTTCGCGAATCCCGCTATCATATTTTAGCCTCCCCCCCTCCCACCTCGTCCCTACACCCTCGTTGTCCTTTATGCAGCCTCTCTCGGACACGTATCTCGCCTCGTGCATTTTTTGCTCCTCAATTTCGAGGCCCATTTCCTACCCCGTCTTGCGATTCTTGGAAGTTTGAGTAATTGAAAACGAGTTCGATACCACCCCCTTCCCCCCTCCCCCGGAATTATTTATGTATTTCAATTATTAGGGAGTTTTTTTGACGTGCCTTTATTGAATGCGTAAAATTCGAGTTTAGGTTATTTTGATGAATGAAGGTACTTGGATTCATTTTCAAGGAAGTGGAAAATTTTGTTTTTGGAGTTGGAAAATGATGTTTTTTTTATTGTTTGAGTTAGATTTGTAGGGTTTTTGTGGCACTGGGAAATTTGGGAGGATTATAGAATTTTTTGGAAAAGTTGTGGAATTTTTAGAGAATTGAGAATTGTTATATGGTTTTTGAAAAACGAAATGATTCTCATTTTTTTTTTCGAGATCAGGTTTCGAAAATTTGGGGACGTTGAATTTTCGAGAATATTTTATGTTTGGTTGATTTTACTTTAGAATTTTCGTGATTTTTTATGTAATATTCAGGTGTTTTGGCGAGTGTCGAAAAATTTGTGGAAATTATGAAAATTTTGGGGATTTTTCAGGGTTACTGTGAATGTGTGTAAATTTTTATACATTTCCGAATTTTGGAAGGATTTTCAAAAAATGCTAGCGAATTTTACATTTTTTGTGACAAATATTCTATATTTCATAATAACTTCTGATTTGAAAATTTTGTCTATTTTTTATGCAATATTCAGGCGTTCTTGTGAGTTTTGAAAAATTTGCGGAAATGGTGAAATTTTTGGAAATTTCTCAGGTTTACTGTAAATGTCTGTAAATTTTTATGTATTTCCGAATTTTTGAAGGTTTTTGAACAAATGTTCGTAAATTTTACATTTCTTATGAAAAATATTTTCTTTTTTGTTGTAACTTTTACTTCAGAACTTTCCTTATTTTTCATGCAATATTAAGGCGTTTTTGTAAGTTTCGAAAAATGTATATATTGTAAATAATATTACTGTAAATGTATGTAAATTTTCTCGTATTTCTGAATTCTCAAAGGTTTTCGAAAAAATGCTTGTGAATTTCACATTATTTTTATGTACTTCCGAATTTTTGAAGGTTTTTGAACAAATTTTTGTAAATTTTACGTTTCTTATAAAAAATATTTCCTTTTTTATTGTAACTTTCACTTCAGAAATTTCCTGATTTTTCACGCAATATTCAAACGTTTTTGTAAGTTTCGAAAAATGTATATACTGTAAATAATATTACTGTAAATGTATGTAAATTTTCACGTATTTCTGAATTCTCAAAGGTTTTCGAAAAAATGCTTGTGAATTTCACATTTCTTATTAAAAATCTTTTTTTTTTTTCATGACTTTTTACTTTATAATTTTCGCGATTTTTCATGCAATATTCAGGCGTTTTTGTGAATTTCGAGAAATTTGCGGAAATAATGAAATTTTTTAGAATTCCTCAGGGTCACTGTAAATGTCTGTAAGTTTTCATTCACATAAACGTTTGGAACTGCACATACATTAAATTTTCATATATTTCCAAATTTTTCAAAGTTTTTGAAAAGATACTCGCAAATATTACATTCCTTTATCAAATTTTCGAAAAGTTCCATAAATTTCCCATAAGATTTTCATTTTATGCAGCTTTTCGAAAACTTCGCAAAAATGAAAAACTCGACATTCTTTCAAAACTGCTTCCTATTTCCGAACATTTGCATCAAGCTCAACGTGTTTCGAAAAATATCCAAAAACGACAATTTTCAAAAACTTTCCCTATTCCCCAAGATTTTCCAACCCTTCAAAAAACACCCAAAAACTCCCAAAAAGACGATTTCACTTCAACAACACTTTTCCGAATGACCATCAGTGTCATCATAGTCAATAATCCAACCAAGACATCGATATTGTAACCCAGAAAATATCGCGCCCGCGTGAGCCAAAATCGTAAACCGACACCCCCACGTCCCTGCCTCCCGGTGCAACTCGATCTGTTGCTCCGACCTCGGCTTCTGGATAATCCGTATGAAGATGACACTGGGAGGCGTGATAGATAGCCGCGGCCGCCGCAACGCCGTGCCGTGAAACAATGTTATCTTGCGAAACATCGCGGCCTCGCCGTTCACACGGAACCGGAATTTCATCCCCGCCGTATTTTTCCGTTCCGAAAAACCGGCGTCGCGGGGGGTGGAAAATCGCGGGGCGAAACGAGACGTCTCAATACAGTATGTATATTCAGCGCGTTTGATATACTTGTACGCTCGGGCAGATATGGTCGGGATCGTTTGCGTTCAGAAGTGGCCCCATGCGAACGGGCTGCATGATATATTATTGAAGATGTAGATTGCCGCTCTCGGTATTATCCGGCAGCCTCCTCTCGCATTGTCCGCGTAGAACAATGGCCGCCGTCCAGTTCTTCTCTTATTTCTCCTTCTTCTTATTCGGGCTCGTTTGTTTTCTTCTCGTTCCTTTCGAAGCAATGCCATTAGGGTCGACCTTACTTGGGGTATCAGTTTCTTGCGAAATTCACAGGGTGTTTTTGCACGAACGATGGTTTTGGAGGTTAGGAGTGCGGGGTTGCGAATTGACTCGCCTTAGGGAGATTTTTGACGTTTTTTTGACCTCCCCCCTCCT
>JAPYZK010003971.1:0-30405 GCA_030522785.1 Platygaster equestris
GTTATGACAATTTTGGGCATTTTCAGGTTAGGAATTTCGGAAAGTCCGAAAACTTTTCAAATTCCGAAATTTCTTGGAATTTTTGGATTTAGGGAATCCGCAAAATCGAAAAAATTTTCTGAAAATTTGGAAAGTTTAAAATTCAATTAAATTTGAGAATTTCTAAGAATTTTTGGATTTCGAATAAACTCAAGAATGAGGTATGGCATGCAGTTGATGAACTCGTTCGCCCACGCTCATCTTAACGACCTATAGCTATTTACTCACTCTCGCTCAGTTTAGCGACCGTTTACGCACAGATAATGGAAACAAGATGGCGGACGAGCGACTCTACACATATCGAAACGGCAAACTCCCCAACCCTAACCTCAAAATTACAAAACTGTGTATTGCTTCAATGTTTTTGTTGTTGTTTACAAAAGTGTCGAATACAGTCATAATCAGTCCCGATGAAAGTCAAAGCAACGAAAAGGATAATTAGTTTCTAACTCCCTAAAGTACGTAGCAAAGCTCTAAGGGCGATTGTTGCGTCAATCAATCAGGTAACCCATTATTTTCCCCCCTCTCAGCAGGGCCATAAAATCACATATTTCTCGCGGTTGTTGAATAAAATATTGTGTGCGACTAGTGGGAGAAAAAGGAGATTCCTCGAGGGTGGAGATTGCCTCACGAGCGTAGCGAGTGTGGCAACACGCGAATGGAATCCCCTGTTTCTCCCACTAGTCGCACAATATACTATTTATGTTTTGACGAATTTGTTATTTTGTCCAGGATTATGGATACGGATCGGTGAAATCGACTGCTTCCTCGAGCGCGCCATATTCGAGAGTCGACACTATCGATTGGAACCAAAATCGAAATGACAGTCCACCGGACGCGGAAGTCACATCGACGAAATCTCCGAAAAAAACGAACGGTCCGAGTCACGCCCCTGTCGATATCGGTCTTGTGTTGAAATTGCAACAAAAATTGAACAGCGTGGAAAAAGAAAAAGGCAGATTGATTCGAATGGTGGAAGATCTCGAGCGCGATGTTCCGGAGGAAATAACGAAAACGCAGGATACTTTTAAAGTGATTAACGAACTTTTCATGTTTTTCTATTGTTATATGATTTTTGGAAAATGGGGTGCATTCGGAATGTTTTTGATTTTGAGGAATTTTCATATTTGTTTATCTTCATTTTTTTACGTAAATTTATGTTTTTGGAATCGAGCTTTGGTTTTGTATATTTTCGAATTTCAATGCTTTTGGATTTGTTGATGTTAAAGTTTTTCGATTTTTTTGTTTTTGATAGTTTGTTTTTTTAATTTTTAGGAAAATGGGGGACAGTTGAAATATTTCTGATTTTGAGAAATTTTCACATTTGTTCATCTTTATTTTTTTACGTAAATTTATGTTTTTGTAGTCGAGTTTTGGATTTTTATATTTTTCAATTTTGATGCTTCTGAATTATTTAATGTTAAACTTTTTCATTTAGTTGTTTCTAATTGTTTCTTTTTTTAATTTTTTATACTTGCGTAGTTTTTCTGAATTTATTGAGTATTTGCGTTTTTATTTTCATTTTTGAATTTTCGTCATTTTTTAAATGAAATTTTTGAATTCGTCGAATTCCTGTTTCTTAAGTTCAAAATTTTTGTTTTTGAATCCGAATTTTTTTCGTAAGTTTTATTTTCATAGTTTTTAAGTATGTAATTTTTAATTTTTAATAATTCAAAATATTCACATTCAGGCATTATCGAGTTTCGTTTTTTCGTTTTTTGAAATGAAATTTTTTAGTTTTCGGAGTTTCGAATTTTTTTTTTCTTTCTTTCAGTTCCAAAACTTCGAATTTTATAATTTCTTCTTCTAAGATAAAAGATTTTCATTTCTGAATTCAAATGTTTTCATTTTTCTTATTTTTCTGTGTGTTTTCTAAAATTTTTGAGTATTCGAGTTTCAAATTCGAGATTATCTACTTTTCAAATTTTTGTATAAAAATCTCTAAAGTTATACCTCTGGATTCGAAAGACGTTTGAATTCTTTGTTGAAAATCCAAGATTTTCGAATTTGAAAATGTTCTGAGTTTCAAAACTCTTAATTCGTAATTTTTTGAATAAGTTTAGACAGTTTGATTTTTCATGAATTTGACTATTTTTTGTTCAATTTCAGCTTCAAGAACTCGAGATGGAAAATTCGCAACTGAAAAACGATCTCAACTCACTACGAAAATCAGTCGCAGACCAAAATCCAGCAACAGCGCACAAAAATCTTATGGGTACGTATTTTTTCAACGTTTTGGTTTTGGACATTATTTTCCCATTTATATACATTACATGAAATTATCATTACATTATACGATTTATTACAAAATATTTTTATTAAAACATATAACATTCCAATTCCTGCAATTTTTTGAATTTGCATTTCGAACTCATATCATTCGATTCTGAAACATCTTTTTTATTCGTCATTTCAGACCAATTCGAAGCACTAAATGAAGAACTCAAACGAAGATGCGACGAGTGCATCCAGCTCCGAAACGTTTTAGCGGACAATACCCAAAGAATGAAAAATCTAGGTTCAAGTTACGGCAAAGACGTGGACATCATAAACGAAGACGGAGAATTAGTTCTCGCGTTCGAAGCACAGAAAAAAATCAACAGGTTGATACAATATTTTCTTCGTAAATTATTTTTCCATCCAACGTGGAAAAAGTGTTTTTTTCCACCGTTTTAATATTTCACACGCACTTTTGACACGCTGTAGGATATGGAGTAAAGTTCGCAGCTGGTGGAATAATATGTCGTTTTTACACTAGTGGCGAAATTTGATGAACAGATTTTTGTTATCTAATCGTGTTTTGATTTTTGCATGCTTTTCTATAAAAAGTAGACTTGAGAAAAAGCGACGGATTTCGAGAAAGTGAGTTCTCGTGTCGCATTTTTGAGTATTTTTGAGTGTATTCAAGGTGTCGATTGGATAGGGGAAATCTGGATTATTATTAGAAAATGTGTATCGACGATCGAGATTTTTTCAGATGTTTTGTAATTTTATACATTTTTCGTTAAAATTTCAACACTGTGAAAATGTTGGAAAAATTAGGGATTTTTGAATCTTTTTTGTAATTTTTCGGATCTGGGGAGAAGTTTTAAAAATTTCTCAAATCATAGTGAATTTTCCTCAGTTTAGGGGAAAAAAAAGTAATTAGAAATCTCCAAAGTTTCTATGATTTTCTGAAATATTCAAATTTTTAATATATTTAAAACAATTCGGGACTATATTAAAATTTACGTAGAACTTTGTAAGTTTTAGTGAAGTTTTCGAAATTCATACCAGAATTTGATGATTTTTCGGAGTATAATATATTTGAAATTTTTTGAGATAATTCGGAAATTTTAGGGAATTTCCAAATTGTGAAACAATTTTTTGGGGGATTTCCGAAAATTACTCAGAATTTTAATAACGAATTTCGTACAATTTTTAAAAATGAAACATTTGAATAAATGTGTGCAACTTCAAAACTTTTAGACAAAATAAGGTATACAATTACATTTTTTATCACATACACGTCAAAAACAAATTTCTGACAGAATTTACCTCAATACGTACTAAATGCAAAATGAACGGGAATTTGAAAATTCCTGATCGATCGACAATGATATTTTTACTGTATTTCCCTAGTGATTGTAGTTCATATAAGAACAGGCTTAATTTTTATAAAATCAGTGAATTGTTTATCAAAATTCGTTTTTTTCATAAGGTCGATTTTATAAAAGTTATACAAAATTTTCGATTTTTATAAAGTGGTGTTCTACAAACTTTATAAAAAATTTTTTTCATCAAATCTGTCAACATTTTTATACAATTTATCTGTTTTTTCATGAAAACAATTGGAAGCCGTCAAATTTTCTTATAAAACCTTCATTTTTATAAAAACTTCGCGATTTTTATAAAATTTTCATATTTTTGTAAAAAAAACTTTCCTGATATAAGGAATTTCTCTTACAGTAACATTTGATACGTTTTTATTACACAAGGGAATAGAAAATCATGTTCATAACGTTTTTTAGCAATTATAAAACGTAAAAACATATGATTTTGTAGGATTTGAAAATTATTCAACCCAAATTGAAAAAAAAGCATCCAAATTGACATAGATTTGATGGACAAGAAAGTTTAATATCAGATTTCTGATGCAAGGGTCGCAAGTTCAAATCTCACCGCCTCCAAAAAATTTTTTAATTTCTCTTGAAACGAAATTTGAGCTCGAGCCTCATGAACTGATGAAAAATGGTATATATACATTATCAAAATGATCCAAAAAAGGATGGAAAAATTTTCGCATATTTTTGAAAATGTCGAAAAAAAAATTGTTATGCAAAAAGTTTTTTTTTTATAAAACTTTCATAAAAGCACTGTATAAAAAATGCAAATTTGATAAAACTTTTATAAAACCGACCTCATAAAAATTTTTATAAAAATTAGAATAAGGTTTTTGTAAAAATTAGAATGACTAGGGATTTTACAGACAGTAGCAGTTGCTCTATTTTTTGGGTGTCTCATATTTAACTGAGAACAATATTTTTCAGTTTAAATATTCTGATTGGGATTTTTATACATTAAAAAATATAATACAGGTAAAACAATTCGAAAATATGCCCTGTGGAGCGTATTTTTGAAATTATAAATTGATTTTGAACATTTTGTTAATCTTTGAATTTTTGTATTTTCATTTGAAGACAATTAGAGGATGAAATTCAGGCAAAAGAATCCGATTGGACGAGCAAGAGAAACGAATGGCGAGCGGAAATCGACAGGCTACAAGAAGAAATCGAAAAACAACGAAAGTTATTAAACGTCGATCTGAGCAAGTCGCCGCAAACGCAAACTGAGTTGTATATGCAGCACGAAATTGCGAGATTGTCTTCTGAAAATTTGGTAAATTTGTCCGCATTTTCGAAGATTAAAATTTTTATGAAAGAACGGATAAATATTTTATAGGAGTTTATAATTTATAGAATTTTATACAGTTTTTGACAATCACTAAAACTTACATTTTCCAAAGAATTTACAAATTTTTTAATTGTACATTTAAGTTCTAATTTATAATTTCATTAAGAAATCCAGATGGATTTCGGCCGTCGCCAAATTTCATAAAACATTTTTTTCTAGGATTTGCAAGAAAAATACGACAAAGTCGCAGATGAATGCAGAAGACTCAAAAAGGAAATCAAGTTACTCACGAAACGTTTGAAAGACGCTGGATGTGAGTGTAAAATTTATGTGTTGTTTAAGTTGTTTGTGCCAATTTCAAGGTTCTTGTGGCTTGGACATTTTTTTTTTCCAATTCTGTTCGGGTTAAAAAACTGAAAAAAATACGAGAACCTTGAATTTTGCATTTGTTATTAAATTTCGCATTATTTATAACGAGTTTCCCGTTGCATTGCTTTCTAAGATGAGGGAAAAGATATTAAGAAGCATAAACAGGAACGTCCTTATATGTATAAAAGGACCGGTGAGTGCAATAATTACAGCAATCAAAATGGCGCGATTATCACCCTCGTCGCATGTTCATTGCTGTATTCCCTGGGGGGTTATAAAAATCCGTAGAAAATTGATGAATTATTTTTCATGGTTTTTGTAAACTGATCGTAGAAATGCACGAATTTTGGAAAATCGAAAATTTTTAGACTTTCCGTAAATTTCGAGTTCCCTGAAATTCTGAACTTCTTGGAAATATTTAGAAAATAAATGATTGATTTTTCAACGGTTATTTATTTATTTTTTTTTCTTTAAACTTAGAAACGCCCGAATTTTGAGAAATCGAAAATTTTTAGAATTTCGGTAAATTTCGAATTCCCCGAAATTCGGAACTTCTTAGAAATATTTAGAAAATCAATTAATGATTTTTCAACTTTTTTTTTTCAAAACTTAGAAACGCCCGAATTTTGAGGAATCGAAAATTTTTATAATTTCCGTAAATTTTAAATTCCCCGAAATTCTGAACTTCTTAGAAATATTTAGAAAATCAATCAATGATTTTTCAACTTTTCTTTTTCAAAACTTAGAAACGCCCGAATTTTGAGAAATCGAAAATGTTTATAATTTCCTTAAATTTTAAATTCCCCGAAATTCTGAACTTCTTAAAATGTTTAGAAAATCAATGAATGATTTTTCAACTTTTTTTTTCTAAAACGTAGAAACGCCCGAATTTTGATGAATCGAAAATTTTTATAATTTCCTTAAATTTTAAATTCCCCGAAATTCGGAACTTCTTAGAAATATTTAGAAAATCAATTAATGATTTTTCAATTTTTTTTTTTTTTTTTGTTCAAAACTTAGAAACGCCCGAATTTTTGAAAATCGAACACTTCAAAAATTTCGTATATTCCCAAAATTTGGAACTTCTCAGAAATATCTATAATTTTTATAATTTGTTGATCGTTATAAATTTTTCGGAACTTCACAATTTCTCGAGATCAACGAATTTATCGACATTCCAAAATTTCTTATAAATGTTCATCATTTTCAAGGTTTTCTCATTTCTAAATACTTTTTTTATCTCGATTTTTCGAAATAAAAGCGCTTTTGAGCTCGATTTTTTACAAAAATAAGGAAAACTGTAAAAACCAAGTTTTCTGCGGATTTTCGATGTCACCAGGGTTTCTGAAAAATTTTTCACAAATTTCCAACAATTTTCTCGTAAAAATTTTGTCGATTCTTATAAATTCGATGTTAGCAGTAATATTTCATATTTCATATTCATCTTCAGTCACAATAATTTCTGTATTGCATAAGTTTGTTGTTGATAAACTTTCTAACAAAATTATGACTTTTTCAGTGCCGGAAAATATCGAAAACGAAGCGTCTTTGCAAATGTCGATTCATGGATCTTCCGAGAGTGGAAATATGCCAGTGATCCGCAAAAAAGACCGCGACTACGAAGGAATGTTCGAGTTCAAGAAAGAAGACATTAACAAAATAATTCGTTGCCTCGTCATCGGTAATTTTAAATTTAGAAAATCAAAAATGTTAACTAACGATTTGAAAAATTCAAACTCTGAAAAGAATGGTGAAAGTTGGAATATTTAAAATTTTAGAAAAATACGACTTTGGGAATAGAAATCATGAAATTGTTATAGTGAAATTGAAAACTTTCAATTTTGTAATCAATTAATTCCATTAATTCAGTTTAATACAAGAATGTGAACATTTTTCAATTTAAATTTCAAAAAACGTGTGTGAAAATAATTTTGGATTTTGAAGCTTTGGAGATGTTTGATGTTTAGAATGAATTGCAGAAGTTCAGAAAATTTGCAATATTCAGAATTTTCCATTTTTTAAAGTGTGAAATTTTATAGTTTGATATCATTTATGTTTGTATTTTCTAATATTTGAATATTTGAATTTCTGGATTTCAATTTTTATTTATTGTAATTATATTTAAAAAAAAGAAGTTTGAGAGATTGCACATTCGAATTTTAGAATTTGTATAATTCAGAATCTCCGAAATTTAAAGTTATTAATTTTAGACTTTTAAGGAGAATTTTAGTGATTTTCATTGCCAAAATAAAAAAAATGTGAACTTTATAGTAACTTGCAAAAAAGAAAAAATTTCGCTTAATTTAGAGTTTTAATTTTTTAATTGATATAATTTAGAGTCTGGACAGATTTTGCATTTCGTTATATTAGAATTCAAATATCGAAAATTGTAAGATTGAACGTTCAAAAACGTTTCATAACTTTTATGAAGACTAAAAAATTTGAAAAATATGTTTCGTAATTCTGAGGATTCGAATTCCCGAAAATTATATTTTTGAATGTTAGAATCTTCAATTCCGAACATTCCAAGATTATAAACAAACTCAAAATTCAGAATTTATGATTTTTAATTTACGAATTCAAAATCCCGAAAATTCCACTTCTCAATTTCAGTTCCGAAGTTTTCAAAATTGAACAAATTCTGTAAACTTTCGAACACAAATGAAAAAAATTAATAATCAAAGATCGCCAACTTTGAGTATTCAAAATCCTAAAAGATCCATTTCTATCAAAATAAACTGCTAATTTTCAGATTTCGGGGGGGGGGGGGGGGGGGGGGGGGGGGGGGGGGGCTTCGAAATTTTCCAGAACTTCAACCCCGAGTGGCAATAACCTTGCTCCCGGGGCTGCCGGCCTACATCCTGTTCATGTGCATCCGGCACACGGACTGTATCAACGACGACGACAAGGTTCGCTCCCTCCTGACGAACTACCTGAACGCGGTGAAGAAGGTGGTGAAAAAACGGGAGGATTTCGAATTCGGTGTCCTCTGGATGAGCAACACCTTGAGGTTGTTGCACAGCATGAAGCAGTACTCGGGCGACAAGCCCTTCCAGATGGAAAACACGCCCCGGCAAAACGAGCAGTGCCTGAGGAACTTCGACCTCAGCGAGTACCGCAGCGTTCTGAACAACGTGGCCCTGTGGATTTTCAACAGCATCATGACGCACCTGAAAGAGCGCGTCCAGCCGCTGACCGTTCCTGCGTTGTTGGAGCACGAAGCCATTCCAGGTGGGGTTTCTGGGGTTTTTCGGTCTGAGAGTAGTATTTTCAATAGTACTATTGAAATAGTATTATTTAGTGTTATATAATAATATTGATATAAGTAACTCATATAGTAATATTATTTAATATAATATGAATAACTTGAGTATTAAGTAGTAGTACGAATTTAAAAATTACGTATCAGTGTGATATATATTAAATAAAATATAATTAAATAATATAATATAATAGTATGTTATGTTCCAAAGGGCAAAAAGTTTTTTTGGACGAATGCGAGTTTATGTTCCCCGGCTTCGCCTCGGAATATAATCGTCTGAGTCCAAAACTTGATAATTTTTAACATTTTCAACATTTCAAGATTTTCATCAATTTGGGGAATTTGCGGAGTTTGGAGGATTTCGAGAATTTTAAGAGTTTTTAGAAGTTTCAAAGTTTTCGAAATTACAAAAATTTTGTGAATTTCGAAGTTGTGAAAAGTTTTTAAAATTCTGGAACTTCGCAATATTTCGGAATGACATAATGAAGAACTTTTTACATTTCGAAAAATGTGAAAACTGTAAAGTTTGAAAAGTATAAAATCTCGTATTTGAAACTCAAATACTCAAAAACTGAAAAAAAACGCTGAAAAATGAGAAAATTCGAGTTCAGAAATGAAGCTCTTGAATTGTTAGTTTGAAACGAGGCATCATAAAATTCGCAATTTTGGAACTGAAAAACAGAAAAGCTGAAAATTCATAAATTCGAAAACTGGAAAATTTCGTACTATTGAAATAGTACTACTGAGTATTAATATAAATAACTTATATAGTAATACTATTTAATATAAGATAAATAAATTCAGTTTTAGGTACTAATACTAATTTTAATTACCAAATTTAAAAATCTTGAATCTTTAACAACTTGCTTGAAAACTTTCACCAAATTTAAAAATCTTGAATCTTTAACAACTTGCTTGAAAACTTTCAAAAACTTTAGAGATTTCAATCCAAAAATGTGAAAACTGGAAAGTTCAAGAAGTATAAAATCTCGAATTTAAAACTCAAGTATTCAAAAATTAAAAAAAAAAAACGCTGAAAAATACGAAAAATGATAACATTTGAATTCAGAAATGAAAATCTTGAATTATTATTTTAAAACGAGGCATCATAAAATTTGCAATTTTAGAACTGAACAACAGAAAAGACGAAAATTCATAATTTCGAAAACTGGAAAATTTCGTTTTAAAGATCGAAAAACAAGGAATAAATAGTTGAAAAACTCGAAAATTCCTGAATTTAAATATCTTGAATTCAAAACTAAAATTGACAATTGAATACTCAAAAACTATAAAAATCAAGCTTACAAAAAAATTCAAATAAAAAACCAAAAATTTCGAATTTGAGAAACAGGCATTTTTAATAAATTCAGAAATCTTTAAACTGGCAGTTTCAGAACTAATAAATTTCCGAAATCGATAATCTTAACTTCAAAACTGAAAATGAAACGGAAATACACAAAAAATTCGGAACAAAAAACAAGCTAGAAAATTATATTCTAAATAATACGAATTAAGAGTTTCGAAACTCAAAAAATTGCCAAATTCAAAAATCTTGAATCTTTAACAACGTATTTAAAAATGTTTTGAATCCATAGTTGAAACTTGAGAGATTTCAATCAAAAAATTTGTGAAGTAGACAATCTCGAATTTGAAACTTGTTAACTTGAATATTCAAAAATTGCCAAAATCACATTTTGATAGTGCTGTATTTTTTTTTTTTTTTTCCAATTTTAGATTACTTCGATTCACCTCAGATTAGAGAAATTTTAATCGTTCGAAATGTAAACTGTCAAGCAACACATACATGTTTCATTAAAAATTTATGTTATATATTTATTTTATACATATTATGTTCGCCCTCAGAATATTTGGATTCTTCAGTTTGTGAATCTTGAAATTCTCAGATTATTAAAACAATTGTTGGTAACAATTATGATTCCAGGATTGAACTCCAATAAAAGTGGAAGAATCCGGTCGTCGTCCGTCGGCGAAGAACCGGGTCTGACGCAGCAAAAGCTGGAAAAATTGTTAGATGAGCTTGATACCGTGCACAAAACTTTGCAGTATCACGGAATCGACGCGGAAATCATCAATCAACTCTTCAAGCAATTGTTTTATTTCATGTGCGCGAGCGCGTTGAACAATTTGTTGCTGAGGAACGAACTTTGCCATTGGACCAAGGGAATGCAGATCAGGTATACCATACGAATTTTTATCCGTTTTTGAGTCATCAATTAATTTTGTAAATTTTTGGTTTTTTCCCGTTTTCGTAATTCCGTATTTTATGGTGTTTGAATTATGAAAATGTTAATATTAGAGTATTTCCTGTAATTTATTTTTAGAGAAGTATTTTATTTCTTTTTTTTTACTTCGATTAATTTTGAACATTTTTCGTTAATTTTGGAAATGGTGGAAATTTTGAATAAACTTCGAAACTTACTTATTTTGGACATTTTCTAATATTTGACAAATTTTAAACTTGATACAATTTCAGAATTTTGAAAACGTTAAAAAATCGAAGGTTTCGAACATTTCTAGAGTTTGAATGAAAAGATGAAAATTTCGAAAATTTACGACGTGTCTGATAGTTTCAAAATTCTCAGAATCTTCAAAAATTTTGGAAATGCCGAATTTTCCAGAGTTTTTGAAATTTTCGTACTTTCAAAAATTTCAGAAATTCCAACACTAAAAATGTTCAAAATGAATGATATAATTCCAAAAAATTTCGAAAAGGTCGGGAATTCTTAATATTTTGAATATTTCAAAGATTTCAAAATTTGTAGAAATTTCTAATTTTGAAGGAATTTCGAACTTCAGAAATATTTAGAAAATTTTCGTAATTCTTAAAGTATTAACAATTATTGAAAGTTTCTGCATTTTCGAAAATTTATAAAAATTTTCAGTTTTTCAAAAAATGTAACCTTGAGATTTTTTGAAAACTTTCGATACTTGCAATTTTGCCTAAATTTTCAAATATTTTGAAAACATTGAAATCCATGAAATCTCAAAAAATTTGGAACTGCTGAACATTTTTAATTTGTAAAAATTGCTGAAAGTGTCACAATTTTAAATGTTTCCCAAAATTCCTTAATTACCAAAAATTTGAAAATTTTTCGAAAATGTCAGAAATTTCCAGTTTTTTAAAATTCTAAATTTTTCTCAAACTTTTCATATGTTTGAAATATACGAAATCATTCAAAATTTCGAGAAATGTTTGAAATTCCAAAAATTTTCAGTTTTCGGATTTATCAAAATTATTCGGAATGTAAAAAAAAAATTTTTTTTAATACCGAGAATTTTCAAAATTCTCGGATGTTAGTAAATTCCAGAAAATTTAAAACTTCTCAAAATTTCAAAGCTCTCAACAATTTCCAAAATTTCCAAGTCTGCCGAAATTCCCAAGTTTCAAAATTCAACATCCTCTAAACTTTCACCCATCTTCCGTTCATCTTACTCATCTTACACTCCTATGGGTGTAACACGAGTGAAAGATGAATAGTCAGGGTATTAAAAAATAGACATAGATCGTGACAAATTCTGGTTTTCAAGGTACAATTTGAGTCACGTGGAGCAGTGGGCCAGGGACGAGCGCCTCAACACCGTCGGCGAAGCGTTCCAGCCTCTGGTGCAAGCGGCGCAACTGCTGCAAGCTCGAAAAACCGACGACGACGTCGATTCCGTTTGCGAGATGTGCAGCAACCTCACCGCGAACCAAATCGTCAAAATCCTCAATCTTTACACCCCGGCTGATGACTTCGAAACACGCGTCCCCGTTTCCTTCATCAAAAAAGTCCAAACCAAGCTCGCGGAACGCGGAGAAAAGAACGAGCAAGTGAGTCGCGCAATTTTTACAATATCTACCGATTTCGGATTTTCAGATTTGAAATTTTTGATCATTACAATTTACTATAGAAAACTTATTTATGTTAGTCTTCGAGAAATTAATATTTTCTTCATTTTTCATAGTTGCTGATGGACGTGAAATTTTCGTACCCGATAAGATTCCCTTTCAACCCTTCTAACATTCGACTGGAAGACATCGAAACACCCGAAATTTTAAAACTGACGATGTTGAAAAAAGTTTAGACAACATTGAGTTCTCGATGTAGCTTAAGTTAGATTCTAGTTGAGTATATTGAGTTGTATATCTAGTTGAGTATATATTGAATTGAGGTTTTTGATATTTTATTGGTATCGATAACCATATTTTTGGTTTCTATTCAAAAATATTACGTTATTAATATTTCGACGTATTTTTAAGAGTCGATCATTTCTCGATATCATTCAAAATATGATCGAAAAATCAGCAAACTATATCTGAAATTAAGATAGTGGTTGGATAATTATTGTACTACTGTGTGAACATTTTTTATATTTTGGTACAACGATATTTTCCGAAATATCAACAACCTTAATTTCGAAAAACGTCGAGACTTGACGTTTCTTAATATCTTTTTTTGTAAACGCGAATTTATTTGTACTTAAGCATTTAACCCATCGCTTTCATAATTTTCAAACTCGCGTAAAGGGCTTTTTTCTTCAACTTCACATTCCTTGAAAAACCCTTTTGCACTTTTTGAAAAATATGTTATATTCATTTATTAGAGAACGTAAGGCAATCTCAGCGAAAAATGTTTACACTGACGTTCATCATTTTTGTTTTATACAAATATTTTCAGAGGAATTTTGTAAAATAGTATTTTTACGAAATCATGCCATTTTTTCGAATTGTTTATAGATGCGTTTTCGGGGCCTGGAAATAGTGGTTTTTTACAGTGACAGTTTTCCAGTTACTAATTTTCATTGTAAAATAAGCCAGAATTTGAGATTGTCAAAATGCATAAGAATATGGAAATTTTTAGTTATCGGGGGTCTCAAAAATTTATACATTTTGGGTTCCTGAATTGTTTCACAATTCTCAAAACTGGAAAACTGGTAATTCACGCATGAGAATCCTAGTAGACATGTTTACGTAAATGTGATGTCAAATTTACGTGAACAATTAATGTCAGAAGTGAGAATTTCGTGTCAACTTCATGTAAACAGTTTACACTGTGTTTGCAGAGTGAACACGTCTACTGCGGGATGTTTTTGACACTGTATAAACGCACTAGTTTCGCAATATAACTGCGATGTTTGATTGTAAAGGAACGAAATGAAGTGGAGATATTGTAAAAACGATGAAAAATCAAGATGATATATGTCGTGTTGGAATAGATTGTATATTTTGTGATATAAGAAAGCCAGAATCGGAAAGCGGCTGTAGACGAGGGAAGCGTTGATTTTTAGTTTAGTTACTGTTTCGACTATGTGCAATTTTGTAATTATTTCCGTGCCATTTGTGACTGGAAGTATTTATTTACGTGATGTTTTTTTTCTCATTCGTCATGTTGACAACCCACGCGATGCATCAGTTCATTATTCCATATTGGATTGATGTGGCAATCCTTTTGTTCCTGAGAATAAAGTATTGATCGTTGAAATTCTTGGAGTTTTTCTTTTAGTGATATTAATCGAACGTCGGTTTTTTTCGGATGATACAGCATTGGTGGCGAGGGCAGCAATCAGGTTTTTATATTACAATAATATAGAGATTCAATTATTGTTTCCGAGGAGCTTTTGATCCGCAATTTGTATTTCCGTGTATTTTACAAAATAATCAAGTGAATCTACCAGTAAAGATAAAAAATCGGTTAGCGTCGGGCACTCGCGCTTGAAGTAATTCAACAATTTTTTCCGATTACGGGAACACAAAAAAACCACTCGGAATCAAAAGATAACAAATTTAGTCGAAAAAATCAAACTCTAATTTTTAGTTTTTCACATTTGCTTCGATTTACCGGAATTTTTGAAGTGTAAAAAAATACCTCTTCCGAACGTGTACTCTCCTGCTACAAAATCAAGAAACGATCACATTTTCACAATTGTGCAAAATCTTCCGAAAATAAGAATACCTCCTATGAAGTTGTGTGCTCCTAATACAAAATGTCAAAAAATTGTTATGAGAAAATGAACAAACACCTCCTATGAACTTTTATGCTCCTGATACAAATTAACATTTTTTCATAAGTTTTTGAGAAAGTAAACGAATACCTCTTATGATCTCATGTGTTCCTGATACAAATGTGATAACATTTGTACGATTGTCTGAAATTGCGAAACTACAACGAATACCTCTTTTTCAACTCTCTGCTCTCCTGGTACTTTCCAATTCTGTGAAATTTGGGAAATTCTGCTCGCAACGACTCACGTCAGGGGCGTATCAACAAATTTTGCTATTTGTACAGGGCCATATTATACATTTTTGGGGCCCGTGTGAAGAAAATTTCTCGATTTGTCCAGGGCTGTATTTTGGAATTTTTTGGCCTGCATCAAACATTGTTTTCAAATTTTACGTCAGTTGAAAAACTCAATGAATTTATGATAATTTAATATAAATAATAAATAAAAAAATAATCAACAACTGGTGTTTCATATAAAAACCATCACCACAAGACTTGCATCGCAATCAAGATTACTTCAATTTGAGGTTAAATTTAGTTCGACCAGGTACAAAAATAAAAAAGCAAATTATTAGCAAGTTGAAAACTTTATTACAGAATCATTATCCGTTACAACATTTATTTTAAAAAGCAAGCTTTTGAAATACAGTGAAGTACAAAACAACAATATTAGTGTTTTCCAGCGCCAGCTGGCGAGCTAATACAGTTGATTTTAATAGAAGATCATAATTTTAACAAGTTTAGTGGCCAGCAGAATTCATCGGTATTTGCTATTCAATTTGGAATTTCGAGAAATCCATTTCGCAAATGGCATTTGCTGTTAAATTTACAGTTTTCAAAACTCCAGTTTGCGAACTTCAACTAATGCATGTAGAATTTAAATGCTTGCAAAACTTCTTCTCAGACCAGTTGACTTCAAACTCGAACTTTCCAACAGCTCGCCAGTATTTGAAACATTGCAATACGAAAAAACTAAATCAATATTCTCCGGCATCAGCAGGCGAGCGAATATCATCAATTTTCAGGATCATTTTAACAAGCTGAGTCGCCAGAAGAATCTGTTGGCATTTGCTGTTCAAGGACTCAATGACGTTTTGTTCCTTCATGTCTGTAACAAATAAACAAAAATATAATCACAAGTTCTTCAATTTTTGAGTAATTTATTAAAATATTCATCACAAAGACAAATCTCTCCATAAATAATAATTTCATGTTACAAATAAATAATTCCAAATTACTACAAAAATATATTAAAATGTACAATGGTTCAATGTCTAAATAAAAAAAAGTTTCAACAAACCTGCAGTTCCGTTCTGCATGCAATCAATGCCCAAACATGGATTTTTCTCAAAGGCTTGACGAGATTTGATGTCGGACAAAACGTTAACTGGAGGGAGACCCGCATTTTCAGCCAAAGCCATTGGGATGGCTTCCAGGGCTTCGGAGAAGCCTCTAAAAGCGTATTGTTCCAAAGTGCTGATTTTATAGGCTTGTTCGGCGCACACCAAAGCGCAAGAAATTTCAGCGGCACCACCTCCGTACACGATTCTGTCATCGGTGATCAAATTTCGAACAACAGAAATTGCGTC
This sequence comes from Platygaster equestris, assembly GCA_030522785.1. NCBI lineage: Eukaryota > Metazoa > Arthropoda > Insecta > Hymenoptera > Platygastridae > Platygaster > Platygaster equestris. The sequence continues at coordinate 16,155 of JAPYZK010003971.1, forward strand.
ATAAAGAGACCGCTCGGCTTCGTCCACAATCTAAAAAAAAAAAAAAAATGAAATGATAAACAAAAAATTACAAATATTCAACATACGTCAAAAACAAACAAACAATGCCAAAATTAAAAAAAAGTACTCATGATTACTTTTAATGTTTTTTGTCGCATTGTGCAATGTCATTACTCGACGTACAGTCATAGTAAATTAAATTATTGCACATAATGCTTTTGCTTTTGCAAGGTGTCTGGACAGAAATGCAAAGGCATTCCTGAAATTCTCCGTGCTTTTTTTTTTTTTTTTTTTTTTTTTTTTTTTTTTTTTTCTTTCTTTTTCTTTTTTTTTTTTTATTTCTCTCTTTTTGTTTTTAGTCAGGAGCACTAACCACTGGACTATTCTCTCAGTCACACGATGATACTTACAAAACGAGCAATACTAGAAACCCAAAAGTTGCGAAACCAAAAAATGTGTGAAGCCTCATTTTTTTTTTCCAGGATTATAAGAAAATACGTTCACAGCCAAAAAAAAACTGTTTTGTGTTCTCACCATTTTGTTACCACCACGAATGAAAATTGTGACAGCACGAGAATTTTTGCACTCTTCAACCACGAGCATTCTTTCTTTCGTTGTTCCAAAAGTTAATTCACGCACAATGCCAGCATGGCCAAGTTTATCTGGCGTCAATTCTTCAAAGCGAGGGACAATTCTTCCTCCAGTTGCAATTGCGATCAACTGTAACAAAAATAAATATGCAGTTTTTCAATTTGTAGATATGAAAATTTGGATTGTAGGCGTTTCAAAAGTATTGTATTCCCAGAGATTTTGAGAAAAAATCTACATACATTCAACTAATGGATTTCTACAGTTAAATTTACAAGGTTTTACAATTTTGTAGTTTACAATTTTAGGTATATCCAAATTTGAATTTTTGAGATTCTGAGTTGAGGGATTTTGAAATCTAAAGATTATAATCAAAATTTTATTGGAACCCTGAAAATTACCTCAATTTCAGGTCCACCGACCCATCGAACAGCCGGCAACTCTCTTTGTAAAAGAAGATGATTGGCTTCGTCGTCGAATCCCCATTGACAAATTGCTAAAGTTGCTCCAGTATTTTTTACTTGAGACACCATTTGGTCGAATTTTTCTTTCTCGTATTCGCGAAGAGCTTTGTAATCCTCGACAGACGTTACGTCTAACTTATGCTTGGTTTTCGGTTTTGGCGGCTCGAATGGACAGGTCAAAATCGCCAATTTGACATTTTCCAGCCTCTATAAAAAAATTAATAATACAAGTACCTGATTTTTTGACCATATTTAATGTTATAAAAATGTTTTGAACTGTTATTTTATTATATCTAAAAAAATAAATTACATACATTGTAAATTTCAAATATATCATAAATAATATATGACATTCAAAACAGTATATTGTATAAATATACAACATCAAAAGTTGACAATTTTCTAATTCAAAACATTCATTCATAAATCCTAAGACAGAAAAACTTGGAGATACAAGTTTTGAGAATAGGATATATACAATGTTGAAAATGTAAGTTTTAAGAAAAGGAAAAATTTAAGAAAATTCTCCAGAAGAGAAAATTGTCAATATTTTAAAATATTAATATAAATTTTATGAATATAAATATATAATACATGATATAAATTTATTATTTTAAAGTGTAATATATTTTATCCTTAAAATTAAATAGTTTATATATTTCAATATATATATATAAACCTTTGGCATTTGTGGATGGCTGAAATCTTTGTCGACGACGACACCATGAACCAACATCGTGTCTTCTAGTCGTCCACCAACTTTTTTCACGAATTTGATAAGCTCAAAATTCACGTCCCTTTTTTCAAGGTCAGCAACTGCCATTACTGCATTGACTGCAATTTCCGCCATTTGTGTATGGCATTTGTTGATGCTGAAAACAATAGAAAAGTGTCAAAACATTTCATAATCACTGATCACTGGAGAAACTGTGATAAATGAAAGCAATTTTAACATGATTTAAAACCAATTTGAAAAAATTGCATAATTCGACTATAAAAAAAATCACAGAATGAACAATTTTTGATTTTACAATCTTTAACTTCAATCTTTCCATTCTAATTAGTAAAATACAACGATTTGAAAAGTAATTTTTCCAAAAAAAATCTTATACAAAATGATCCAAATTATCATAAATCATGAAAAACAACAAAATCCCACATTTTTGAACCGAGAGTGGTCTTGGCGATTTTGACAAGAGTTGTCAAATTGTTGGGATCAATGGGAAAAGATTCAGAAATTGATGCGAGATGTTTGACGGCCGTTTGCGCTGCCAATTCGAAGCCGTCAGCAATCCTGATTGGATGGATGCCTTTGTCCAGAAGTTGTTCGGCCTGTTCCATAAGGGCGCCGCAGAGCACGATGACGCCAGTTGTGCCGTCGCCAATTTCGTTGTCCTGGGAATTGGCGAGTTGAACCATCAACTTGGCAACCTCGTGGTCGACGTCCATGTTCTTCAGGATAGTGGCGCCATCATTGGTCACGAGGACGTCGCCGTCTGGGCTGACCATCATTTTGTCCAAACCTTTGGGCCCCAATGATGTCTTGAGGATGTTGGCGACGCTTCGGGCCGCTGAGATGTGCGACTAAAATGAAAAATGAAAGAATTATAGCAAAATTCAGAAGCTAGACAAAAATAGTACAATAAGTTTTCGATTTCCCATTCAATTTTAAGTGAGAAAAAAATGGGTTCGATTCCTGGCTCAGTGGGTTTTTCTCTCGCAAAAAATATTTAATTGCAAAAAATTGAATAGGGAATCGAAAAGATCATACAAATTATTATAAACCCATTGACAATCCATTCTATCGATTTTAGACTCAACATTTCCAAAAATCTGTTAACTTGATTTTTAATTTTTTTTATAACCCATACTCGACAATTACCACATATTTCACAAGTTGAATGTTTATGACAAATTTTAGTCCAAAATATCCGAGTTTGTATTAATAATTCTCCAAGAATATGTGCAATATTTATGACAAAATACATGTACTTGTGTGTGTAACACACATACCCAAATATCTCGACCATATATGGTCATACAGCCAGGCATGGTAAAAAAAAAGCATGCAACAGAATTGCTATAAACAAACAGAAAATCCACATTAACAAACAAAATCATCCACAAACTGAAGATGATAAAAACAAAACAGATCCAACGAAATCCAAGATGAGTGGATTCATGTATCCATGAAATTGTCAGATAAAATTTAAAATTTTTCAGCAACATTTTCAAGACATTTTGTACCAAGAAAACTGGACAAAATTATCAAAATAATGAAGTAGACGACAAACCTAAACCATAATTTGTATTTGATGCTAGATACTCATTAAATTAAATTTTCATTTCACGAACCTTGATGGCATCGTTGCCGGTCAGACGTTTTTGCTTATCTTGGTCCCGGAGGATCAAAAACGGTCTCCCGTACTCGTCGAAGGCCAACGAACCGGGTAACGCGTTCATTTTTAAGTCTCTTTATGTTAAACTTTCCCGAAATTTATATTTTCATTTCGGAATTCCGCGAAGAATAAACGCTTGCACGTTTCTAGCAATGACCAATGGCGGACATGTTCCACACTGTTCCACATTTACACTGTCCGGACTCCGGCGTCCGTCATGGGTGGAACAGTGTGTGAAACAATGTGGAATGTGGATCGCGATGGAACAAAGAAGGTAACTACCAAGTTCAATCACGAATTGCTTAAATCAAAAAGTAAAAAAGTTCTAAATAAGTTCTCCAGCAGCTGCAAAATAAAACTGAAATTTTTATATTATTCATTTTTGGTCTGATTCATTTTTCCATGATATATCACATAAATGCGCATTATTTAATAAACTTGACAAATTGACTTTCAGTTGATCAACTGACTATGCGGTAAATCTTTTCTCCACCTGTCCTTGTCTTTCTCTTGTTAAAACCGTAAGATGGTGGTGGTTTCCAGGTAAAAAAAGCTTATCTGAAGGCCTTAATGAGATAGTAAGGTTTACATTTTCAATATGGCAAATACATAGTTAAATTAACGTCACACACGTAAACAAAAGGTGTGAACAATGACATCAGAAGCACAAGAAAATTGGTTGAAACTTATTCGGAGCGCTAAAAAAACGGCTATTATTCAAGATGGTAATCAAAGAGTAATGAAATTAAACGTTATCATTCTGTCAAAACTAAAATTATTGTACTTTTACGAAAGATAACCTCTAAATGTTTGATCGATACGTCAAATTTAAATGAACGACGACGAAACTTTAAAAAACCCAATGAAATATTTAACTTGAAATTACCATTGAGTATTCGCTAAAGTTGCACAAGCTTGAAAATGTTTCTTACAATTATTTAACCAAGAATAGTTAAAGAAACTTTGAAAATTTTGTAAATTCAGCAAAATTTGGAAAATACTGGAAGATTCTGGAATATCTGAAGAAGTAACACAAAGTTTATGATATTAATTACAAGCATACCAAAAATTAAGAAAATATTCTTAACTTCTCAAATTTATTTGAAAATGTATAAAAAATCTTCTATTCCTATAGTCATATTTCTTGTCAACAGGAAAGAGAAAAATACATTTTTTATTCGAAAATGGCAATGAAATGGTAGAAGAATACCATGATGAAACGAATGTGCTTGTTCGACGAGCATCGAAAAAAAAAAATAAATTAGGAGAAGAATGCGGCTGGGATGTCGAAGTTGGTGATCCAGAACCAAAGCAGGATAATTTTGATGTCTGCGGAATCAAAGAACATTCCAACAGTGTAGGCTGAAAAATATGAAAAATAATTCCAAATGAATGATCACTTAGTTGATTTAAATTTTAAAAAATTTTCTAGTATCAAAAAATTACTTCATAAATTTTTCACAGAAACTGGTATCCAATTTTCATCTTTCAATGACCTGGTGCACTAGCAGATACAAATTTCATTTTTATGTTAAAAAATTATTTTAGAATAAAATAAAATTCCGTTTATACTCTTCTCCAGCGTAGATTGAAAGTTAGTTAATTCCGTTCAAACATTCAAATTATAGCCATTTATCACGAGAAGAATCACAAGAACTTCATTGGAATGGAGAATACAAAATTTGGATGGTAAAACATTTCCAATAGACGTTTTTTCAGTGACTGCACAAGAAAATGGAAAAATATTGGTTGCCACAACTATCAAAAAATATTATAAAGAACTGGAGGTTCCGGATTTGGAACGAGCAGGATTAAATTTGGAACAAAATCGTATTGAAGTAACAAAAAGATATAACACATTGATCATTGCTGTAATAAATATATACATTGTTTCAACAAGGTTGCTACAAAATTTAGAAACTGAAAACTTCCAGTTGAAAATGCATCCAACTCAAACATTCAAAATTTTTTAAATGTTCAGAATTTTTAATGTTCAGAAGTTAAGCTCAACTCTTTAATTTGAAAATTAAAAAATTTAAACTGAAAAAGTTACTTAATTTGCAAATTCTAGGAAATATGTAATTGGACTTTATTGTTACAATAAATAATCTAAAGAAGAATTTAATTATGTCTCAGATTTTACTACATTTCAATACTCCAGTACTGTTAGAAATAATTTATTCAAAAACTGATTTTTTTGTTTTTTGTATACTGGAATTTTACAACATTTCTGGATTTCTACAAAAACAATTTGTTCGTAGCAACCTTATCAACAATAATTCATCCAAAATCAATAATAAAAACCTCTTTTTCATTCCAGTATAAAAAACCGCCGCAGCTTCTTGATTTTGAACAGAAAATTCTCAACGAAATTCTCAAAGTAGAAGTCAAAAACATTGGCCCAAGTTCGGACTTGCTCAAAATCCTGAAACAATTACAATGACTTACATGACAATTATAATAATGACCAAGGATGAAACATGATTACAATGAAAAATGAACAATTTATTATCAAACTATTGAAGTAGACAAACAATTGTGATGAGCTGTAAGTAAAAGAGTGTTTCACATTTTAGGAAACACGATATAAAAATAATAAAAAATCTGAGTATCCTGGACAAGGCTGTACCAATTTTTTTTTTCAGTTTTGCAAAAGCCATGATCACAATTTCACCCTTAATTTCCCTCTCCATTATTCGACCGCTGCTCTCTCCTCTCTTTTTTCTCCTTGTACTCCTCCCACTTCCTGTGGTTCAGTTTTTGAAAATCCTTGACCTTGGCGATCATCCCCAGGTACCTCGACAACTTTAAAAGTTCTCTATCCTTGTCCCTGTTGAAAGAGAACAAGAAATGTTGAGAAAATAAGAAACTCGTGTGTCGTACATGGATTTTTGCTCATCAGCAATTTTAGTTATTGTCTTGACCTGTTGAAATGGGCCTGCTTAAAAGGCCTTATCCTGAGACCCGACTGTGGATTCATAATGAAATTCCTCCTGATGTCATCGAACATGATGGTGTTTTTGGCAGAAAATTGCTTATATTTGCCCCAAATGACGCCCAAGGGTTTAACGTCAACGACGCCGTATTTGGGGGTATGGACAGAGATCATTGCCAGGGAGTCCAGATGGAAGGCAATTTTGTAGTTGGGGTTATTGGTGACACCCAGGAGTTTCATTTTTTCGTTTATCCATTTCATGCTTGTTGCAGACCAGATGACGATGTCGTAGTGCTTGTAGGCTTCGGTCAGAAATTCGTGCAAGTAGGGTCTCATAAGTTCGTTTCCACACTCAGCAACTGATCTGTCGAACATGTATTATTAGGTCAAAATAGAGTTCCTGAAATTGGGAGTTTGGCCATTTCGGCGCAAATGTTTGATTGGCTCTCTCCAAAGTTGGACCCAAAATGGCGGCTCCAATGGAAAGAAGCAATTGTATGTACGTGTCGAATGCATGTGTGTGTACTGTGGCCATTTTGACTCCCGCAATGACACATATACACTAACACATTACAGATGGCCAAATTCGCTATTTGTAGGAACTCTAATTCCCGATTCTTATCTTCTTTAAAAACCCTGAAGTAGAAGGTACGTCTATAGAGATTCTTTATTTTCTCATTTTGATGATCACCAAAATCATTCTTCACAAAAATTTTCAGTTCTATTCACGACCATTGAAAATATAAAAACTTATTTTTTTAAAAATCGACATCCATGTAAAAATATCGATATTTATAAAAAAATTAATAATCTGTAATACCGATATTCATATCATATTATAGAGTTCCTATAAATAAAGTTTGGCCATTGTGACGCAAATGTTTGATTGGCTCTTTCCAAAGCTGGACCCAAAATGGCGGCTCCAATAGAAAGAAGCGATTGTATGCGCGTGTCGAATATATGTGTGTGTACCGCCGCCATTTTGGCTCCAGCGATGACCCATACACCCTACACATCACAGATAGCCAAACTCTATTTATAAGAATTCTAGGTCAAAAGTGTAAAATGCAAATCTAGCAATTAAAAGATGAAGTCTGTTTGTGAAAAATGAACCAATAAAGTTAGCGTCAAATTAATTTGTCATACCTATGATCAAACAAAGTGTAGTCAATGTCCAAAACGAGCAACTTTTTTCCCTCCCTTAGTGGATTGAGCTCGTTTACTTTGTACTGTTGAATTCTTTTTTCAATTTTGGCCAGGTAAATTTCAGCTTTCTCAATTTCTACCTCTTCCTCTTCGATTTCAAGGTCATTAATGACTTCAGGTACATTTTCTGGTGCTTGACTTGCTTCTGCGATGTCTTCTTCACGGGATCCCATGAGCATTAATTTGAAGCCTGGTTTTATTCCCAATTGGCTTATTTCGTCTTCGTCTTTCGCAGCTTTTCCTATGAATTTTCATATTTATTTGATTGGTAATGTTTCGAATTTTTAGATAAGTTTTTCAATACTTTTGGGTACGTGGAAAATTTTTGAAATGTTTGAATGTGGAAATTTTGTTGTTTTTGTGGAGTTGACTTATGTTTATGTAATGATCGACTTTAGCTAATTAAAATGTTCTGGATTCCAAACTTTCGAATCTACGAGTGTAAAACTCACAATTCCACAAATCGTGAGTTTTTAGATTCAGGAAGAAATTAGTCAATGTGTTGAACTAAAAATTTCAACATAATAATTACAGAAATAAGGGATGACGCGCAAGAAAAATAGAAAAAAATCCCGAAAACCTGCACATACAATGAGAATTTCGTTAGGTTTACCTTTGCATTTAAGATTGAGAAGTTTTTGTCTTTCGGGACGAACGCCTGTCTCCTTGTAAATGCGTTCTTTCAAAGTCAAAACTGTATCGTTTTTCGTTAAATCATTCACTTCGTATTCCTTCCCACTCCATTTGACAATTATTGCAATTCCGGTTTCCATGCTTCAACACGTTATTTACATGCACAATTGTTTTCAAGTTCAAGCGCAATAATTTCGCGAATGTCAATGCCAAACCATGTTAAACAGTCAACTAAAAACAGCTGATTGATACTCCCGCTACAAAATCGATTAATACTATCGATATACTTACTTCCGACGTAATATTATATCTTTTCCTCCATTTCTAGAGTTCCTATAGAGTTTGACTCGGCCAGACTCTAGGAATTCTATACATTTCCAGATTTGCTACTATTTCACTTATTTCATTCCAAATACTCGCTAAAAATTTTGGTGATTCATTTTCTTCCATTCCCGGATTTGCACTTTATTTCACTCTAAATACTCGCTCAAATTTTTAGGCATAAAGTCAATTATATTCCATAGGAACAAATTGTTATCAAGTAGAATAAAAAAACGCAGAAATAATTAAAATAAACGGAGTAAAAAAAAATTTTTTTTTTTTGAACTTTTTATTATAAAATTGAAATATGTAAAGTGTAAAAAAGGTACATTGTAGTTTCATCAACAAAAACATTATATCATTGTAGGTACCGCAGTCTTCCAACATTTAATCCAAGCACTTTTCGTTAGTTTGAAAAATCTGCACTTGTGTTTTCCATTATCAAAAATGATGTAATAAACCTTTGAGTTCTAAAAATTAAAATTTTCAGGATTCCATTCCATGCACATCAATTCTGAGATTCTGAAACCTAATTTTCAATTTCATAGCCCTTATTTTCCAAGTTTCAATTTCTTTCACTATCTGTTTAAATAAGCAAGTTTCAATTTCTCTCACTATCTGTTTAAATAAGTATCAAAATCCAAAAAGCCGATTGACTCAAAAAATATGTACATCGGCTTTTTTTCATTACCATTTTGCAGGTCAACATAACTTATCAACCAAAAAAATGCTTGGGCAAAATGCTATCACATGTTTTGCGTGTCAAAAACTATCTTATCCAAAAATATGAAATATCAAAAAATTCCCAACCTCGGAATAAAAATTCCCAATTCATTTTTCATTAGTCATATCTACTCATCATCCAACATGTCAATTAACCCAAATCTTACGAAAAAAAATTAACATTACACCTATTATAAAAATACAAATAAGAGAAAAGAAACTCAACAATTTTCAAAATAAAAAAAAAGGAACGAAGTCAACATGCATTCCCTGAACATTCTTCAGTCAAGATGCAGTACACTAATTAATAAATCAGAAGAGGGAATTCTCAAGAGGTCAGAAATTTGACATCATAAGCCACTTTATGGATCATAAAATACGAAAATAATGATACTTGACACATATTTCTTTCATTTTGTCAACATGGCTCTTATTATATAACAAGGTCCTCGCGAGTAATACTAAGCCGAATTCGACATTTTTTCATCACTCGTGAATGGCAATAGAGAAAATAAAAAAAAAGTTTTAAAAAAGTTGGACAGTCAGTTCCAGACTTCTTCAGGTTCTGCAGCAGCAGCATTGAAGGTATTTCCTCCATTCTGTAACAAAAAATCACAATAACATTATAATTATTCAATAAAAATAATAAAAAAGACAATTGAAAACATCAATAATACAATTTGAAATATAAATGAAGAAAAATGTATGTTTTTCAATATTCCCAGTCAGTTTTGTTCGTAAATGACAATTAAAATGGTTTTTGCGAGAAAAAAAATCCACCGAGACGGGAATCTAACCCAGGACCTCACAATTTCCTGTCGGGTGCTCTAAATTGGGAGGTCCTGGGTTCGATTCCCGGCTCGGTGGATTTTTTTTTCTCGCAAAGACCATTTTAATTTTCGATTATGAACAAAACTGACTGGGAATATCGAAAAAAAATGGATGTTTCTTTGTATCAACAACCCAGTGATACAAAATAAAAAAAAATAAAAATAAAAAAGAACACATATTCTATTGAAATATATATGCCTTACAAAAGAAGTTCAAAAAATTACCTCTCGAATATCTTGTCCTCCATAACCAGACGAACTCGTAGGAGAGTAAAAATCTCCACCTCCTCCTCCAGACAGAAATTCAGGGATTTCCTGATTTGCCTGCTTCAGAATTTTTGTCAGCTCCCCACTCAAATTCGAATCGCTACGTGGATCGAAAAAGCTCGTCGATTTTCCTACATTTCCTACACGACCGGTCCTACCAATGCGATGCACGTAATCGTCAATGCCTTTGGGCATGTCGTAATTCACTACATGCGCAACTTCCTTGATATCCAAACCTCTCGCAGCAACGTCAGTAGCGACAAGAATTGGCATCCTGTCGACCGAGAAGTCCCGCAAAGCCTGTTCTCTCTGTGATTGCAATCTGTCTCCATGAATGGAAGTCGCCATGAAATTGGTCTCTGACAAGTATGCAGCCAAAAAGTCTGCGTTTTTCTTGGTAGACACAAAAATTATGATCTTCTGAAGTTTTCCCGAAGACGACTCGCTATCCAAAAGCTCCTTGAGCTTCTCCTTCTTTTTGTTCCTGGGAACTTCGTAGAAATGTTGTTGCACGTCAGTGCAGGCGCCGCCAAGAATTCCCACAGTCAAGAAAACATAGTTGGTCAGGAATCGAGCGGCGAGATGTTGAACTTCCTCAGGGAAGGTCGCCGAAAACATGAGGGTCTGGCGCTGGTCTTTAGGCACCATCGATTCGTGATCAAACATCTCCTCGATTTTCTGCAACAGGAGATTAAATTTTTTTAATATCTTGTTTGAAAACCGAATCAATTGATGATGGACTTCACGGATTAAAAAATTTCACAATTTGGACTGTACAAATCTCTGAAAATCCAAAACATTTCTAAAATACCAAAATTTTGTACATTTCCAAGAAACCTCCAAGTTTCAAAATTTTTTGTAAATTGTAACACTGCAAAATGCGTCTCAACTTAAAAATGCAGGAAAACATTCAAACTATCAAAAAAAAAAAAAAAAAAAAAAAAAAAAAAAAAAAAAAAAAAAAAAAAAAAAAAAAAAAAAAAAAAAAAAAAAAAAAAAAAAAAAAAAAAAAAAAAAAAAAAAAAAAAAAAAAAAAAAAAAAAAAAAAAAAAAAAAAAAAAAAAAAAAAAAAAAAAAAAAAAAAAACTGAATGACACCATAATTTCTCAACTTAAAAAAAAAAATAATTGAATGCACAAAACTTCTTAAGCACCTGCAAAAACCCTTCTTGCAACATTCTGTCCGCCTCATCCAAAACAACGTAACGAACAGCGTTGAATTTGATTCGCCCACGTCCCAAGAAATCTGAAAGACGCCCAGGAGTTGCCACCAGAATGTCCACTCCATTTTCAACTCTCCCAATCTGGTGTCTGACGTTGGTACCACCATAAATGACTTCCGCCCTGATGACCGACGACCTAGCGAATTTTCTGGCATTTTCGTAAATCTGGATAGCCAATTCTCGCGTCGGTGACACGATGACACACCGCGGTGCGCAGCAATCGGTCGGAACATCCACTGGGTTGGACAACAGTTGTGATATTATTGGGAGCAAAAAGGCTGCAGTTTTGCCAGATCCGGTTTGAGCACATGCCATCAAATCCCTGCCCTCCAAAATGGCCGGGATTGAATATTTTTGTACAGGCGTAACCTTGGTGTAGTTGCACTTGACTAAATTTTCCAGGACAATTTTTCGAAAGCCTGAACTTTCAAAGCTGTTCATCGCTTTCGGCGGGTTTTCTCCGGAGAGTTGAACATTGATTTTGTCGTACTTGTCGAAGTTGATACCTGAACAATAATTTTTAAACAAGTTATATGAATGTTTGTCAAGTTATGTCGAGTATTATACAGATTTTTCCATTTTACAATAATAATTTTAAACTTTCAGCCTCTAAAATAGTAATTTAAAAGATCAGAAAGTTCATAAATTTGTATTTATATCAAACTTCCTTTTTTCACAAAATTCGAGTTAAATTTTTTTTAACTTTTCTCAATTTTTGGCTCCTGGAAATTTACCATCTCAGATCAGTTGATTCTATTTAATTTCATGATCAATATACTCTAAACACAACATTTTTGGAATGCGAAATGAAATCGAACATCATTGATTATATGCAAATTATAAATCTTACCAGTGTGAACACCAGATCCAAAAATGACAGCGTCATCTTCAGTAGGAGCTTCAGGAATGTAGTTTTCTTTGGGCTTTTCATCGCCTCCTTCACCCCCTTCGCCGTCGCCATTCATGTTCATGTTGCTGAAATCGCTGGTGAAACCATCATCTCCACCTTCGCCGTCACGACGGTTGAACCTACCTCTTCCTCCACGTCCACGACCTCTTCCACGACCGCGTCCACCTAAACAAAATCAGTTTATTAATTAGTTATTACTCAAATAAGTTGCAAATTATTCCAGTTTGATTTCTGACTCAGTTTAGTATTAATCCAACACAATTAAAAATTTAAAAAATTGTATTTTTATCACTGGGTTGTTGATTCAAACAAAAATCCATGTTTTTCGATGTTTCTGGTCAGTTTTTGTTTAATTAGCAATTAAAATGTTTTTGGCGAGAAAACAATCCACTGAGTTGGGAATTTACAAATTTTAAATTTTGCAAACTGTTAAATTTGACGAAGTAGGATATCAGGCAATTAAAAATTAGATTAATGAATCAATTGAGGATTTATCATTGAAAATGTGTTAAATATCTAGTTGAGCTACTTTTCCAACAACTGTCCAAAAATTTTTTGTTCAAATGTCAAAATATCAGATTTTGCACACATATTACAAAACTGTTGGTGCTTTAAAAAGTGTTTATATAAATATAGTTACAAAATTCGCATAAAAAAAAAAAAGAGCGTTTTTGATGGGTTTTTCTTAAAAGCAATCACCATTTCGTAATTTACGTGAGATATCCAATATTTTGACACCTTCAAAAAAAATTCTCCAGCATTTTTCAGAAAAGTAGCTCAACTAGACATTTACCAAAAATGTAGTTTTCCAATTCTTCAATTCATGAAAATATGCAACTTTTCCATATTTTAACATTTAGATATGAATGTTACATTTTGCATGCTACTATTTCGAAATCATTTTGTTAAAGAAGAATTTGACAAATTTCAGTTTTCTAGACTACTCAAATACAAAAACCTTCGATACTATCGAATCAAAAACCCTGAAAACAAACTAGAAATGATGCATTTTTGAACACACATTCACAAATATATCAAGGTAACAGTTACCTTCTCCGTCACGGTCATATCCGCCGCCTCCGCCACCTCCAGTGCCCCAACTGTCGCCTCCATCATCATAGCCTCCTCCATTGGAATTGCCCCAGCTGTCGCTTCCATTATTGTCGTCGTTGTCTCGACGGTTGTACCCGCCACGACCACCACGGCCACCGCCTCTGCCTCCTCGCCTTTCGCCGTCATATCCGCCGCCACCTCCGGTGCCCCAACTGCTGCCTCCTCCATTCGAATTGCCCCAGCTGTCGCCTTCATTGTTGTCGGCGTCACGGCGGTTGTACCCGCCACGACCACCGCGGCCACCACCTCTGCCTCCCCGCCTTTCGCCATCACCACCAAAACCTCCACCTAAGGAAAAGAAAATCATCAGTAAATTATTCAAGCCAACTAATGAGGTGAGATTCTTGACAAATTTATTGACGTTTTAAAATTTGCTCGATTTTGTTAATGAAAAGCTTAGAAATTTAATACATTTATTAAAATTTGAAAGATAAAACTGAACGAAACATTTTTTCCTTAATGCATACAAAGTTGGCAATGAATGAGAAAGTTTTTGAAATGAAATACTTTACATCTGTAGAATTTTCCATAGTTACATGATACAAAAAGTCAATAAATTTTTGTGATTAAAAAATAAGATTACAATATGTGCAAATATTTTACCAAACAAAATATCAGTTCTTCAGAAAGTCTATGAACA
>JAPYZK010003972.1:5400-16885 GCA_030522785.1 Platygaster equestris
TTCACCAGGGGCGCCTCTTTGGCCAGGACGCCCGGACCCAGCCGCCAGTCCCCGGGCTCGAGGGGACCGAGGGGGGTGCCTTCGCCGGAGTCCGGCTCGCTGCTGGATATGCAGTGGACCATGGGCTGTTTTCGGAAAAAAGTACCAATATTGAAGTCACGCTGATGTCCCTAGTAATTCGAGTTTTCAGAAAAACGTTATGAAGAATTTTTATACAAATTTTTATGAGGCTGGTTTTATAGAAGTCTTATGAAATTTGCGTTTTTTATAAAGTGGTTTTACAGAAGTTTTATGAATAATATGTTGTTTTTTTTAATTTTTTTCAACATTTTTTAAGTATGCAAAAACTTCTCTTATCTTTTTTGGATCATTTTGCTAATGCATATACCGTTTTCATCAGTTTATGGAGCTTTAGCACGAATTTCGTTTCGAAAGAAATTAAAAAATTTTTTGGAGGCAGCGGGATTTGAACTTGCGATCTTTGCATCAGAAATCCGATAGTCAACTTTCTTGTCCATCAAATCTATGTCAATTTGGATGCTTATTTTTAATTTGAGTTGGAGAATTTTCAAATCCTATAGAATCATATGCTTTCACGTTTTATAATTGCTAAAAAATGTTACGAACAAGATTTTCTATTCCCTTGTGTAATAAAAACGTATTATATATTAACATAAGAAAAATTCCTCTTTCAATGATTAAACTATAAATCAACAACAAAATTATAAAATAATGTCATAATCGATAAACACTATAAAATTCCCAAAATGACTATTTAAACCCCTCGTAACTCTAAACCTTATACGGCCCTTATAAGATTCCTGAAAATCCATATAAGTTTACTATTTCTTATTTGACGCCTTATAAAATTCATCTAAAACCTTACATGTTTCGAGGAATCTTATATGGCCGCCACATAAGTTTTTGGAAATCTTATATGGGATTTTATAAGATTTTTGAGATCTTACAGGGTTCAAGTCTTATAAGATCGCCAAAATCTTATATAGTTACATATAAGATTTCAAAAAACTTATGTGGCGGCCATGTAAGATTCCCCGAAACATATAAGGTTTTACATGAATTTTATAAGGCGTCATGTAAGAAATGGTAAACTTATAAGGATTTCCAAGAATTTTATAAGGGCCATATAAGATTTGAAGTTACGAGGGACTGAATTTGATAGTTTTTGCTATCAAATATCAACTAAAATTATATAAAATGATAAAAACCAGTGATTAATGACACAAAAATGCCGCAAATACTGTTTTTTATACGTGAGACATTTGCAACCCAATGAAAACCTTCGAAGGTAGTCGTTGCATCCACTTTGTCAGGGCTTGAAAAACAATCATTCTGATTGCTGTGCCTGACAATTTCCCGAAAATTCGTCTCACCGTAGCGGAAGACTGATGCCTGGCCGAAACCGGCGGCGCAGGGGACGCAGCCCCGTGGGTCGTCGTGTCCACGGCCGGGCTGTTCGACCTCTGGCTGTTCCCAGGACTGTGCGTCGTCGTGTCCGGCGGCGATCCTTGCCTCATCAGCGCCGAATGCGCGAGATTCGCCTGGTTCGCGGCCGTCTGGGTCGACACGGAATGCCTCGCCATCAACTGTTGCTGCTGCTGATGACTTTTCTCCACCACCGTGGTATTGCTACTCGAAAGCACGAACTGCTGTTGCTGCTGCTGATGTCGCTGATGATGTTCTTGCACGCTCTGGTCGGAAGACGGCGAGCCCGCGGCACTTTTCGGCGACGTGGGCGATTTTCCCTGGATGATCCCGGCGTTGAGGATGTAGGACTGGTTGTGGTCGAGGCTGAGGGCCGCCGGTTCACCGGAAGTGCCCTGGAAACTCGGGATTTGGTTGTTGGAGACCATGGTGGTTTGCTGCTGGACGATGGTCGTGTTCTGCTGAACGAAGGTCGTGTTTTGCTGGCTCGGGGCCGAAGAAGCCGCGGCGATGTTTTGGGCGGTGGCGCATGGGACCATGAGGGTCTGGCCGTTCATTTGGATGAATTCTTGCTGGGCTTGGATGTTTTGGGGCCGGACCTGGAATCGGTGGGATTTTTTGACGTTTTCGGGACATCGGGGTTATTTTTTGGATTGGTTTATTGAAGTTATTTTCGTTGTTTGAAGTTTTTATCGTATTGATAGATTCAGTTGATGCAACGTATTTTTGGTCGGGCATAATTTTTGAAAATTTCGTAATTGTAAAATTTGCATGATTTGCACAACTTTGGATCATGAAAATGTCAAATTTTTTGACTCTTGAGTTTCCAAGTTTATGAGTTTTTTGAATCCTTGGAATTTATGGTACTTCTAACATTAAGATAATTGAACAACTGGATAGGTATGTAACTCTGAAATTGTTGAAAACCAAAAATTTTTGTGAAATTTTAGTTCGGAATTTCGAAACTTTACAACTTCGGGAATTTGGAATACTTAGAAATGTCAACGTTCATGCAAATTTGTCAAAACAACCACAAACCTGAGCAGTATTAAACGCAACCGGCTGACTCGGACTCACACTCGCCACGATGGGACTCAACTGGCTCCCGAAAGACGTAGTGCCGTTCACCAGAAACTGCCCGCTGCTGTTTTGTGACAAAAACTGCCCCGGGAGCTTCGCCCCCGTGTTCTGCGGCGCCCTAATGACCATCCCCGCAGGTCCGGCCGCCAGAATATTGCCCTGGGCAGAGCTGAAAATCCCATGGTTATGACTCTGCACCGGGGTCAAGACGTTCTGCCCGTTCACGTTCTGTATCTGCAGCTGCATTCCGATATTTCCCGTATCCTGCAGCAACGTCGCCGTGCCATCAGCCGACATCACCATGCTCCCAAGCCCGGGAACGATGAACTGCTGAATAGTCGGGAAATTCTGTACCATCGACGTCGCGCCGTTCAAAAGATTCACCGGTTGCAACAGGTTGATCTGTTGGGTCGGCTGGGCATTCGCGATGATTTGCTGGTTGAATTGCGTGGAAGCTGTGCCCGCTTGACCGTTCATCACCAGCTGGGCCGGCGCGCCGCCCTTGCCCGGGACTATGGTCAGGGCTTGGAGCATCGCGGGGCCACCTATACTTTGGGTCTACAGACAATCGGAATTCGTATAAAATCATAATATTTTTCGAAAAAACTAGATATTTCTGTATCAAGGACTTGAGGCGTGGCTTTTGGGACCGAGACCGACGTATGAAGCCAAATCGAGAGGCTTTCAGCCCCTGAAACAGCGTATTGAGGGGGAAAATTTGCGACACGGTGCATCGCGAACCTATAAATGTCAAAACACTATGGACCATATTGTCCCTGTTTTCAGCGGACTTGAGGAACGACCATAGGTACAATACCAAATCGCCGGCCGTAAGTGGACGTCTTCAATGCGCTATTTCAGGGGCTCGAAGCGTCTGTTCAGTGCGTGTTTTGCAAAGAAGTTTTTTTACTCCCTCCCCACAATACCTGGAAATTCTGCTGTGCGAAGTTCGACTGCGACTGCATCAGCACACCTGCGTTCTGCTGCGACGACGATATATGCAGCATAGAAGCCGCCACCGTCTGCGCGTTCGCCTTCCGCTTCTTGTACGCTTTCTTCTTGCTCAAGGTCGCGTCCGGCGACAGAAGCGTGGCCGTCTGCCTTCCCATGTTGTTCCTGGCGACGTCCTGGCCCGAAGCGTCGATAATCGATTGCGCGTTCTGTATGACGTTGCCCGTGGCGACGGTCAAGTGCGGTATCTGGACGTTCTGGCCGATGCCATCCACGGTCATGACGCTCGGCTGTATCAAAACCGGCGTCTGAATCGTGTTGACCAGCACCGTCGGTTGTCCAATGACCTGTTGGGCGACACCGACGGCGGGAATGACTTGGCTGACGGCGGCCGTGACGTTCGTCACCATCGGGGAAACACTCATCGGCGGCATCGAGCTGGTGTTGGCGATCACCTTGGGAGGTGGGGGAGCCATGACGCCGTTGATCCCGGAACCGGCACTGGCCATTATCAACTGACCGCCGCTGGAAACAAGGATGTGACCGGTGGGCAAGTTCGCGCCGGATGTTGATTTCAGGATGTTGGCGCCGGAGGTCAGCACGTTGTGAACCTTATCGAACAAAAGACGCGTACATTGACCCGAATGTTCCTCCAGTCCCTTAAAGTCCCAAAAACTAACCTGCATATTCGACTGATGCTGATGCTGCTGCTGGTGATGCTGCTGATGATGCTGCTGCTGGTGTTGCTGATGTTGCTGCTGCTGCTGATGGTGCTGTTGATGTTGCACGGAACAAGCATTGCTAACCTGCGGTATCTGAATACTACTGACCACGCTCTGGACCATTTCCAGGGGCGACTTGGAAACGGTCACGTGATTCGCGACCGTGGAAACCACGGTCTTGTTCGGTAGCGGAGGGTTCGTCACGAGGGACGGCGCGTTCACGGAAACGGTAGCCGTGTTCGCTCGTCCCGCGAGCACCGACGTGATCGTGTTGCTACTGACCGTGTGGCCGCTGGCCATCGTCGTTATGATCGAGGTGGGAGCGCTGTAGTGCCTCTGGTAGCCCTCCACTTGACGCGGCTTCTTCGGGTTCGAGTTCTCCGGCGGGGTCGTGCACGTTTGGAGGGTGTTTTCTTCGGCGTACAGGGTCGTTTGGAACAAGTTATGGGGGGTGGCGGGTTGGGAGATGGAGGAGGTTGAGGATACGGGGGTGTCGGCGGTGCCGGGGCTGCAAGTGCCCAGAGGCGAGCCGTGGCTGGTGCTGACGGTGCCGCCTTGGATAGGTCTCGAGTCCACCTGCTTAAACGAACGAGTGGCAAAATGAATGACCTTGAAGGTTCTCGAGTGCTCTGAAAAATGGGACGAACGTGAATGGTTCCGTTACCTGCTGCTGCTGCTGCTGCTGCTGCTGCTGATGCTGCTGCTGCTGCTGCTGCTGCTGCTGCTGCCTCGGCGAACTCGAAGCGAACTTATCCCCGAAGGTCGAGGAGATCGCGGGATCTTCCTGTTGTTCCGTTTGCATGAACAGATGCCTCGGTTGCTGTTGCTTGTACACGTGCTGCTGGGGCGCCTGTCCGTCACTCGTGCTGACGCAATCGCCGCCGTGCGGCGTCGGGGTCATGCTGCTGTGCACGACGACGGGCGACGTCGGATGGCTGGATTTTTGGCAACTGTAGACGGGGGTGCTCGTGGGGCTCGCAACCGTGGGAGACTTTTGTTGTTGGGGTTGGGGTTGTTGTAGTTGTTGGGGAAGATACTGTGAACTGCTGACCCCGGTTTGCCGGGATATCGTGCTGTTCAAGAGAGCCGTTTGTTGGGCCAGGTAACCGCTCGGGTCGTCCAGGAAGGAGGGCCCGTTTACGTTCGTCGAGTTTATTTGGTTGTTGTTGTTATTGTTGCAGGGATTTTTGTCCGTGTAATCCTGTTTCGGAAAATGGAACCGAGTTTTGATTTTTTCGGGTCAGTATGAACATCTTTCGTAGGGGAGATTATTTTGGAACGATTAAGGGGAGATGAAATATGAAAGTAAATTTGTCCGAATCTTGTGTCCGATCATCGATAGTTGGTAAAAATGAGTGATTTTCTGTTTTATGAAGTCATTTATAGTTGTCCTCGGAATTCCGATGAGAAAAAATTTGAGACGTTGAAGGAGAAAATGGTCAACGAAAATGGTCATTTTCGAGATGTTATGGCTCTTGTTAATAAATGATTGATAGGACTGCAGAGTGCTTTGCATTTTAATTGCCCTCTTTAGTGGTTTCTAGCTATAAGTTAATAGCAGGTTTACGTAACATTGTATTTGTTCAGGCGTCGATCAATAAGTGTCTAAAAATAGAACCTGATAGAACCTGAGCGTTCTTTTTTTCAACAACTATCGACACGAAAAACTGTTGACAACCTTTCGTGTATGCTTTTACTCTAGTTTTTCAATTATTCTATTATATGCGATAACTATAAAAAGCCACCTTCCCTACATTATGATGGCATTTCATCTATTTTGATTACTTTTTCATATCCTTCAGTGCAGCACGAGAGCTTGAATCAAATTTTTTTTCTCGTAAATGAAAATTGTTCTTCAGGGTTTTTTTGCAATGTATCATGGTAATTGGTACATCATAATGTCACAAAATTTTATAAATTTCGCAGTATCTTTCATGATTCGAGAGAATCTTTAAAGAATCATCATAATATCGAAAAACACTCAACTTTAATTAATAATAAAAAAATTTTTTGAATGATAACTAACAACTTTTGCAAATACCCAAAACCCTCCAGAAAGTTTTGAAAAATGACCAAATTGATAATAATTTATCCATAGTTTTTGAAAGTGTTTTGATCATTCAGAATCCCAATCAATCATCAGAATCAAGATCACTATTCTTCATTAAATTTAAAAACAGCCTTCGAAGATCAATGATCAAAATTAGTTTACTCAGAATTCAAGTCTGCATATACAATGCTCAATAATTTTCCCA
This sequence comes from Platygaster equestris, assembly GCA_030522785.1. Lineage (NCBI taxonomy): Eukaryota > Metazoa > Arthropoda > Insecta > Hymenoptera > Platygastridae > Platygaster > Platygaster equestris. The sequence goes on from JAPYZK010003972.1 coordinate 11,855, forward strand.
AAACTCGATGACTTTTCAAAAACGACCCTAGTGATTGTAGTTTGTATAAAAAAAGGCAATATTTCTATAAAATCAGTGAATTATTTAAGAAAAAAGTGTTTTTTACAAGGATTTTATAGAAGTTATACAAAATTTTCGAATTTTATAAAGTGGTTTTATAAAAACTGTATACAAAAGAAACATACGATTTTATAGGATTTGAACATTCTTCAACTCAAATTGAAAAAAAAAAAAAAAAAATCCAAATTCACATAGATTTGAAGGACAAAAAAATTGACTATCAAATTTCTAATGCAAAGGTCGCAAGTTCAAATTCCGCTGCCTCCAAAAAATTTTTAAATTCCTTTCGATACGACATTTGAGCTAGAGCCTTATAAACTGATGAAAAATGGTATATACATCAGCAAAATGATCCAAAAAAGGTTAGAAAAATTTTTGCATATTTTTTAAAATGTTAAAAAAAATTTTTGATAAAAAAAAGTTTTCTCATAAAACTTTCATAAAACCGCTTAATAAAAAATGCCAATTTTATAAAACTTTAATAAAACCGACCTTATAAAAATTTTCATAAAAACTAGAATCACTAGGGAATTCAGAATCATGAGTTCAAAACGACTTTCAAATTCTATAACGTACAATAATCGTGTCCAATTCATCACAGTCATCGAAATAATAAATTCTCAAATTCCCCCGAAAGACCCTCAAAACTCGTAAATTGTCCCACCCCGAGTTCCCGACTCTTTAACAACACCTGCATACCAAACCTAACCAAATGGTCCCAATCTTCCCAAAATCCTACTCAAGGTATCACAATTCTCCACCAACTTCCCTCGCTCAAGGGGACCATGACAAACCCATCGAGGACCCACTTCACATATCCCATAACCCAATAAAACCACTTACCTCCGAACTGTTGTGCATCAATCCATCGACGCCCCCAGGCGAATTCCTCGCCATCTCCTGCTGCCTTTGCTGCTTCTTCGCCAGCATCTTACCCCCCGTCTTGGCCTTCTTCCTCGCCACCTCGTCCGTCCAAACCGGAGCTTGCGGCACGTGTTGGTGCAAGGGCGGGACACGGTCGAAAGCGTTGCACTGGACGTTTTGCTTGTGCTGCCAAGGTGGCGTCCTCGAGTTGTACCCCAGATTACCTTGGCCCACGTTCCTTCCAACTTGGTTGTTGCCACCCACGCCGGGATACTGTGAATTCGGGTGCTTCTGCTCCTGGGGCTTCTGCATCTGATAAGGAACCTGGTGCTGGCTGTAGATCCTCTCGTGCTCTTGACCCCCGCCGTTCTGGTGGTGCCTGAACAGCTGCTGCTGCTGCTGCTGCATCTGCTTCGCGTTCATGTCCTCCAGGATTCGTTGCTGGTTGTGCCTCTGAACTTGGTTCATTCCGTTCATCAAAGACTGCTGTTGCGGCTGCTGCTGCTGCTGCTGATCAGCAACGTGATGACCACCCAGCATCTGGTTATTCGCGTACTGCTGGGGCATCTGTTCTTGGGGCTTCTGCTGGTACTGGAAATGATTTTGCTGCTGGTGCATTTGGTGCATTTGTGGGTGCAACTGTTGCTGGTGGACATGGTGACCGAAGTTTTCCGAGTTATGGGGTGCGTAGTTGTTCTGGTACTGGGGATCCATTTCTTGCTGTTGCTGTTGCTTCTGCATGAGGTGGAATTGCTGTTGTTGTTGTTGTTGTTGCTGCTGCTGCATCTGGAGCATTTGGTGGGGATTCGTTTGGTTCACGTAGTGCTGTTGCTGCTGCTGCTGCTGTTGCTGGTTCGTGAGGATTCTTTGATTTTGCTGGTCCTGGTGCATCATTTGGATTTGTTGCTGGGATTGCTGGTCGTGGGATATGTTTTGTTGGTTCATCAGGTTTTGTTGTTGTTGCTGTTGCTGTTGGAGAATGAATTGGTCCGGTTGTTGTTGATGTTGAGGGACGTTGGAGAAGTTTGATTGCTGCTGGTTCAGTAACATGCCGGGGTTGTTCATCAACATGCCCGGCATGTTGTGGGGGTTCAAACGCGTTTGAAGGTTGCGGTTTGGTTCGTGGGGGAGGGGCTGGTGGGTCAATTGCTGGCCGTTTTGTTGGATTTGGAGGTCCGGAATCGTTACGGGCCATACCTTTAAGACAAATTTTGTTTGCCGTGACCTTGAGGTTTTATTCAGTTCATGCACTAGCACTAGTTTTAGGACTCTTTTTCTAGTATTGATAGTTTTTTTAAAACCGTTGTGTATTTTTGTGTAACACTGATCATTTTTAAGGTCATTATGAATGTTTACGTTTTTTTGATTCGTCTGAAACATCACGTTTCCGTGGGTAAAGCTCGTGGACAGACAAAAATTATTTCCGAATGTAAACAATAATGAAGAGAATTTTTTCAAATGACATGATTGTGATTTTTTATTTGCTCATTTCAGTTATTTAAATATATACTAGATTCAAATACGAACGTTATTTTGCGATATTTTGTTTTTTATTCTCGGGATGCTTTTGTATGATGTTTATCACCATAAAATAATCGAATGTTCACACTTTCGAACTAGGTCAAGTATAAAATATATTATCATGTAATTTATCACAATAATAAGAGTCATAAAAAAGCATATGCCACACGAATAAATGTAATGTTTCAGACAAATTTATTGTGGTTTGTTCCAGAACAAAAAATTAGTACGTCTTGTAACGTCAACTCTAATTACAGAGTAATTCACTGACATTAACCCATCATTCCACGTCATACATTAACATCGCAAAGTCTGATTCTAGATTCATCAATCACTGTCAATCATTTTGCTCCGGCAATTTTCGAATGAACGCCATATCTAACTCTCGCTGTCGGCAGCCATAACAAAAACATTCTGTCAAGTGATCCCTTCATCGTTAATTTTCAAAATCTCTGGATCAAAAATAACAATATCGAAGAAAACTCGAGAGAAAATCGAAACAAGCATTTAACATAAAGAAAAAAAACGCAAGTACTACTTTGAAAAATCTTGTCAACTTTAAACAGTGGGATTCAATCCTGGGGAGGGGGGGTTGATTTCTCGACTAAATTTTCAAAAAAGCGAGTAACGATTATTCATGAATATGTGAGTGAATCGTAAAGGGAGTCTAAATCTGTGAACGAAGTCTCAGAGTTGGAGAGTTTTTGTTACGTCGAAATTAAAATTTTTCAATTTCGCTTCAATTGATTGATTGATTCAATTCAATCTAATACAAGAATGGTGGAATTTTTGGATTATAATTCTAAATAACATGTATTTTTGGAATTTTTAAAGTTTTAAACATTTTCAAAGTTTGAAAATTTTGCAGTTTCGAAGTTTAAAAGTCTGGAAATATGGAACAATATTTTTAGATTGAAAAGCTTTATAGAAATGTTTTGAGTTTATGATGAACTAATATTTTGTTATGATATAACATTCGATATATAATCATAATTAATTCGAATTTCAAAAATTTTAAGATAAAACATATTTTTAGTAGGAAAACTTTTCAATATTTTTTCAAAGATTAGAAAATTCGGTGAAATTAAGATTCAAAATTATATCGTAATTTTTACGATTCATATTCCCGAAAATTCTAGATTTAAATGTTTGAATCTTTAAATCTAAACATTTTAAGATTGAACAAACTGAACATTTTGAAACTTTGAAACACTTTTTTAAAAACAGTGGAATTTAGAATAATTTAAAATTTGTCATTTCGAGAATTCCAAATTCCTAAAATTCCATTTTACATGTGAAATGTAAGAATTTTGATTTTGGAAATATCGAGTATAAGCAAATTTAACATTCGGCAACTTTCAAATATTTGTGCGAACTTCGAATTTATGATATATATAATATAATATATAATATATACAATTTCCATATATAATTATAATTAATTCGAATTTAGAAAATTTTAAGATAAAACATATTTTAAGTTAGAAAATTGTTCAATATGTTTTCGAAGATAAGAAAAATTGGTAAAAATAAAAATTACGATTCAAAATTATATCGTAATTTTGACGATTCATATTCCCGAAAATCCTAGATTTCAATGTTTGAATCTTTCAATCTAAACATTTCAAAATTGAACAAACTGAACATTTTGAAACTTTGAAACACTTTTTCAAAAACAATGGAATTTTGAATAATTCAAAATTTGTTTTTTCGAGGATTCCAAATCCCCGAAATTTCATTTTAAATGTGAAATGTAAGAATTTTGATTTCGGAAATATCGAGTACAAACAAATTTTACATTCGGCAACTTTCAAAAATCTTTGCGAACTTCGAATTTAATTTGTGATTTTAGAATTCGAAATCTCGAAAATTCAATTTCTAAAGTTTTGAGATTTACCTCCGAAATCTTCAATATTGAAGGACTTTTTAATTATTCAAACTTTTAAATTCATAACATATATTTCACTATACTGAAACAATAAAATTAAAAAAATTCATAATTAAAGATCGCCAACTTCGAGAATTCAAAATCCGAAAAATTCCATTCTTGATTGAAATACACTCCTGGTTGTCTTAAATTCAGATTTCTGGGAGTTTATTTGCCCCCACCCCCCCCCCCCCCCCCCCCCCCCCCCCCCCCCCCCCCCCCCCCACGCCCCCCCCCCCCCCCCCCCCACCACCCCCCCCCCCCCCCAAAACCAAAACACTCACCTGCGGCCCATTAGACGCACCCGCAGCCACCGAGGTCGCGGTCGCGGCGATGGCCCGCTCGCGCTGCGCCAGGATCTGGGACACCGAGACGCCGGAATACAAGCCACCTATTCCCGCCAGCTTCCTCTTCTTCTTCTTCCCGTGACCATCTGGGCACACCAAGGAAAACCGTTCATCCCTCATTATCTCCCTTCATCCCAACACATCCACTTCCTTCCCCAAAAACACCCCCAACCCCCGAAATCGCAAGACCCTCCCCTCCCCCGATCCAAAACCACCCGCAAAATTTTTTTTGGTACCCAACGACACCGTATTCATGAGCACTACAGAGGACCCACAAAACATCCACTTCCTTCCCCAAAAACCTCCAAAACA
>JAPYZK010003973.1:0-11092 GCA_030522785.1 Platygaster equestris
ATCTCTACCAATTTTCACAGATTCTTATCGATTCCCATCGATTCCCATCAATTCCCATCTTTCCTGATCATACATCAATTCCCATCAATTTCTATCGATTTCTATGAATTCCCATTAATTACCATTAACTTCCATCAATTAATCTTCTATCAATTTCTATCGATTCTTATCGATTCCCGTCAATTCTTATCTACTATTCTCTTGATTTCTATTAATTCTCATTAAATCCCATTAATTATTATTCAGTCCTATCAACTCCCATCAATTCCTGTCACTTTCCATCAATTCTTATGAAGTTTTAGAGAGTCTTATCAATTCCTATCGATTCCCATCAATTCTCATCTTTCCTGTCGATCATACATCAATTCCCATCAATCCTTATCGATGTCCATTAATTCCCATTAATTACCATCGACTTTCATCAATTCCTATGAATCTCCCATCAATTTCTATCGATTCTTATCGATTCCTGTCAACTCCTATCAATTATTCTCTTGATTTCCATCGATTCTCATTAAATCCCATCAATTCCTATTCACTCCTATCAACTCCCATCAATTTCTACTAACTTTCACAGATTCTCATCAATTCCCATCGATTCCCATCAATTCTCAGCTTTCCTGTCGATCATACATAAATTCCCATCAATTCCTATCGACTTTCATTGATTCCCATCAATTACCATTGACTTCCATTGATTCCTATTAATCTCCTATTAATTTATATTAATTCTTATCAATTCCCGTAAATTCCTACCAATTATTCTCCTGATTTCCATTAATTCTCATTGAATCCCATTAATTACTATTCATTCTTATCAATTCCCATCAATTCCTATCGATTTTCATCAATTCCCATCAATCACCATTGACTTCCATCAATTCCTATCATTCTCCTATTAATTTATATCGATTCTTATCAATTCCCGTCAATTTCGATCAGTTATTCTCTTGATTACCATCAATTCTCATCAAATCTCATCAATTCCTATTCATTCCTATCAATTCTTATCAATTCCGATCGATTCCCACCAATTCTGATAGATTCCCATTAATTCTGATAGATTCCCATTAATTCTTAGTTATGCATTTTTCTTTTTTCTATGTTTTTCGCTATATTCTATACAGTGCCTCATTCCGTCTTTTATTATCATTCCCTCGGTGACAATCACGCGACCCCGTTACAACAAATAATTCGTTTCCCTGAGTTACCAAGAGCCCAGGGCCACAGCGAAACTTGTAATCTTAGTCGAGTGATTCGTTTTCGAGAGCAAGTTTGACGCGAGTTCAAGTGTAGCGTAAATTTATAACCATTGCGCGCGAACGTCTATAACACCAGGCAATTTTTAGCACCATAAATTAAAGAGCCCGATACCTCACTTCCCGTTAAGCCTCATTGAACTTGTCTTCCGTAGCGGAATATTACGCGCGTAATTCATTCTCCCGGCGATATTTCTATCTCGCGAAACGAGGCATGAGAATTAAATACGACTCTAAAAACTTCATCCTCCATCCGAAAGTACTTTAAATATTTGTTTTCCAATTTCTCGACCTGTGAAAGAGTATCAATTCGTATATCACGTTACGGTAGTTGGAAACAGGAAAATGCAATTGTCTGCTTCGTATCACGAGTGATAAGAGCATTTTTCGAGTATAAATATTCGATCGTTGCTGCGTGGTTTGTCAACCGCCACAGAACGTAGCGCGCAACATCCATTTTAGAGCTGTCTCTAAAAAGAAGAGAGAATTTCTCGAACGCCTTACTTTTCACTTTATCCGTTTTCTCTCGCGTCGTAGGGACATTTTCGCTAACACATCGTCAAAAGCTTAGAGGCAGGAATTTTCGAGTTGTTGGTATTTTTTCACAACGTTTCATTGAGCAAGGAATTTGTAGCGTGTCAAGTCTCACTTCTCGATTTTTCATGACGATTTTCTTCACCACAGAAATTTTTCTGCGATAGATCATGCTTTTGAATCGACTGAGAATTTGACGTAGGTTCAAATCGATAAAAATGTATAAGTTTCGGAATTCGCACCATCACCAAAATTTTCTGAGTCGAATTTGATTGGTGTTGATCGGTTTCTAAGCCGATTCATCGTTATGAGAAGATGTCTACGATTGATCTTGCTTCAGAGTTGACCGACTATTTTGACAGAGGTCCCAGTCAATCGAAATATATGAATATTGGAGTTTACCCCGCCACGAAAATTTTCTGTGTCGAATTGGAATACTTCAAATAGCGTCATAAGCCAATTTCTTCACAATTGAAACTTTTCTGCCATTAATAATGATTCAGATATATAGTAACGGGGAAAAAATATGGTCCTATAAGTATAGAAAAAATCTTACGAGATAACGTCCGGAACTACGGTGTAACGTAATTTTTGTTCCACTCCGACAACAATTTGCAATCAAGCTAAAATAGTTGTACTTTCTCCCATATCGACGCGTTTTAACGGGATCGGAAAATGTGTAAAAGTTTTATAGCGAAGTATCAGAATTCCTCACCATAAAAATTTAATCAATACATCGCCAGCACATAACTCGGTTCCGATACCGCGGAAACTCACGTGCAAACTTTTCGACCATGTTAATTATGAACGAATTCCTGCGAGGCTTCGTTAGAGTTGGATCACTCGAAATGTATTTTTATAATAATAAATTTCAATCATGGAGTGAAATTTAGGGGATTTCATAAAAGTTCTCTAGAGGTAGAAAATCCTTTTCTTCATAATATTGATAATGTTTAACATTCAGGATTACGCACATTTTAGCATGCACGATTTTTTGTCATTCTGTTAAGTCAAAAAAATTTTTTCATCAATTTTCACCTGAAAACCTGAAAAGCACCTATTCAAGGTCTTCCAACCTGAATCAACACGAGCCACAACAAAAAACGGAAAACATTCGCTCGGGCGAATTTCGGAATTTCAATTTAATCGAAAAGGCGAGGAAACGCGAGATGGAAGGGGTGCAAAGGCCTTTCGTTTCCCCCCCAAATTGATACCCAAAAAAGCTTCATTCGTCCGCGACAAGATAAACGACTGAGAGCTTTAAGTCTCGCTCGAGAGATAAATTAGTCCGCTCGATGGGCAAACCCGGTTTTTCGAGGCTAAACGCGCAAAATGCGGAAAGCACGACTGGAATTGCCAGGGAAATTCTCGTCCGAGATAAAATTCGGGCGTATATTCCTCATTTAAATATGCAGTAATAATTCATAGACAAGTTTCTCTAGTTTTCAGTAAAATCCAAAAAGAGGCACAAATAAAGCGGCTCCAGACGTAAATTCGTTCAAAATACGTCAGAATATGTACACGTTTTTACGGACCTCGATTGGGGTTTTGAAAAATATGTTTTTGTTTGTTGGGTTTCGAGTTTAGTGTTCGTTCCCCCGGAAAAAATTACAGTTTATCAGACTGGAATTTGAGAAAATTTTCCGAATGTAAATATTGAACACTTGTTCCAGGGGGCTGACTGTAAATTCGCAAACAGGCAAAGATGAGCTTTCAAACATAAGTGGTCTCTCTGAAAAACTTCGATGTACGTTTTTCTTCAATAAACGTACGAATACCATTGTGCGTTTACAAACATTTCCTGAACGGTCCAATGTACGTCCTGGGAAAAAAGGCCAAAGGGCAAGATGGAAAAGGAACGGGAGATAGGTGGAATTACGCCCGAGAGCTCCCTTTCTACAAGGTTGCCCCGGCCAAAGTCTCGGATGATGCCGCGCGAGAGAAGAGACACTTTGAAGGAAGATGCGAGTTTAGTATTAGAGTCTTTTGGCTCACAGCCGACCGAGATTGCGTTTATACGAAAAGCGGACGTGAAAATGAATGACCTCGCCGGACGTCCGTCAAGAATAAATTGCGCGAGACAGTGATGGAAAAATAAACGAGGCGGAAGAATCGAGTTTTGGATTTTGTGGGTACAAGATTCACCAGGTGACGGTCGCTCAGGTTCGAAGGACTTTAGTCATGTTTATGTTTGCGTGACCGTATTTTGATTAGATTAGAGAATTTCAGCGAAGGGACTGATGTTCTGAATATTGGAATGTTTAGTCGTTGGTCAATCATTGATTTCAAACATTTTTAATAATTATATTTGCATGCTTGGATCTGGATAATTAGAGGATGTCATTAAAATTGTTATTTTTCGTCATCTGAAGTGATTTTGAAAACACTTATACTCGACACTTAAGCATTTTCTTTCAAATAAAATGAAGCTGACGAAAAAATGGCAAAATATGCAGAGCAAGCGAATGTCAACCCGAGAGACTCGACTACAATTGAAATATTGCAACAATGTGTTATGTGGAACAATCGATCGTTCCGAATTATGGAGTACTCTGGATGGCGTCAAAATCGCATTACATTACTGAATAATTATTGTAATGACGCTGAATTTAGATCACTTGATCGACAGTCATTGTGATTTCTGAGTGTTCGAATATTTATGCCAATAGAATTAATCACATTGAAAATATAACAATGAATAATACAAAATGTTACAATACGAAAAGCTTTCGCCTTTTTTTTTCATCTTACCCCTCCTACTTCACCTCAGAAAAAATTGCATTCTCGTATGAATAAAAATCTATCGATCCACCACTGGACATAAAAGCGCGATATCTAATAAAAGCGTCTGCAGTTTATGATTTATCGAGTCACAAAATGGGAAAGCTGATGAAGTGGATCGATCGATTTCATGTACACAATGCGTTTCCGTCACGTTCGCAACTGTTGATTGAATAATCGGATGAGAAAATTTCCGAATCAGTGTTGATTTCAACCATTGGTCCGGCTTCTCCGGAGCACAAAGTTAGTGGTCTGTTTGAATGCCATAAAGCCCAGGACTTTCGTAGTTCAATGTTTGCGTTTAATTATTCATTTGCCTTACCCATTATCCCGGTGTATCCTACAAGTATCCCGCATAACGACATAACGAATTGCGGAATTTACTATGTTCTAGGGAATTAAATTGGGAGAGTAATTACGCATGCTACTAGACAATAAACGTCATTATTTATGGAACAATATTGCGCGGGGGACACGAATAATCCGTCAAATGTTGGTTCTATGGAAACTTAGTGATAAAATCAGTTGGAGGTAATGAAATCGAAGATACCAAAGCATTCGGAAAGCTCGAGGGTGCGAAAGAAGTCATAAAAGTTAGCCTTAGATTAGGGAGAAACGTTATCAAATGTTCTTATCGTCCCGGAATTTTGGGAACGGTAACAACTTGTGATTAAATTGTGTTGTGATTTGATGTTGATTAAAATGTTGGAGTTCGTTCAATCTTCTTACCGCAGTAATCCGAATTTTGTTGTGAAAACCCCCACAAACGAATTCCCGGGTATTCACGTTTCAGTGGAAAATCTGAATAAAGAAGTATGTTGGACAAACATTTTCAGTGGCTTTTGGGATTTCTGTTGAAGCTCCGTATTCCCTAACTGGCCTTGGACAGCTACATGAGGGTATTTGCATATTAATTTTTGGTCGCGTAGCGCGTTATGGCCCGAGTTAATAGGCTCCAGTATCCTATTATGCGTCTGCCGAATGACATACTTAGCGCTAAAGACATCCCTTGGCCAAAAACACATGTTCGAGAGGTGAAATATAACCGAGTGCCGTGGAAAATGCACCTGCGCTGCAATTCTGTTTCACGAAAAATTCATTTTCATGCTTGCAAAAAGTCGTCGTAGAAAATACCATATCTTTTATATTGAAATTCCCATATGTAATTACGAATTAATGATTCCACCAAAATCATGAAATACAACCCTCCACAAAATTTTGCCCTATCAAAAAATATCGAACTTGTAAAATAACATCTTCAGAGCAAAAAACACCTACATTCATCCCAAGCTCTAACGAACGATTCCCAACACAAACTGTGTCAAAACAATAAAAAAAAAGACAAATCGTAAAAAAAGTCGATGGGAAAAAAGCTCGATCGCGTTCAGCATATACGGGCAGATCGGAAAATCCAATAGTTGGCCTTGCGAGTCGAAAGACGAGACTCCATTGCAGACAAACTGAGATAACGTAGCGAGCAGATGTCGCTGCAGCCTGGCGGGCGCGACACAATGTCGCGTACCTCGCACAAAGACGTCTTTCGCGAGCGCGAAAAGGGTCTACGCGCGTGTGTTTGCCCCAGTGTAATCCGCCGGTATCAGCTCGTGTGTCCACGACAGAAGCTCTTTGTCCAACAATACTTGAAAATGGGAACGAGTCGGCACTGTCTAGTTGCCATTATTTCACTCGCTGCGGCAGCAAATGGGAGCCTTGATCAGTATTTATCTCTTTTTTGTTCCCCCTTTTTTCTGTCATTACGCTACGTCGGATAAAATTGAATCTATACGCTGCTGAGGTCGAATTTCCACGGAATCATTTTCTAGAGGATTTTCCGCAATACGTCGATGTAAACTGCTGAATTTCGGAAACGAATGTGTTCTCGGCAGAATGATATTCGCCCTCAGTTGCATGATGAACTAATATCGCCAGATACAAATCACCCATTCCTCCAACGAAGACGCAGCAAACAAAAAATCCTCCACAGTTCAAAAAGATTTATCTCGTAATTGTGTCCGCCCCTTGTACCGAGTTATCCTGATTCCGCACTTGAAAAATTTACCTGTCTTATCAAATCCCCAAGCGGATGAATAAAAAACGACCGAAATAGAAGAGCAAGATGATACACAGAGCTGGGCGAATGCCAGTGGCCGTTGCCGCGAGCTTTCGAGCACGGATAATATTTAATCTCAAGTATCCTCGGCAACGTTATCCCAAATGGTCGCGTCAGTGTCTGGCAGTCTGAGTTGCGGCTTCAAAAGTTTCGCTCTCCATTGATATTTATAATCCGGAACTTTTCCCAACAATACATCTACCATCGATAGGATTTCTTATCAGGGTGTTCTCCAATTTTCGATCCACATTTGATGAATCAAAAGCAGTTTAGAATTTCTAAGCATTTGGGGAATGATGAATTTCAAGCCGAATTCTGCCGGATCCTAAGTTATTCAGTGTTTAAAAAAATTATCCGTAGATGTTTTTTATTCCTCGTTTGTAAAGTACTTTTACGAACCCTTCTAATCTGAAACAATTTCTCTTCCTCTGACTCACTTTTTGTTCTTTCAATGGCCGGAATCGATGAACAAAAAAAGTTCATCAACGAACGTTAAACGGGGATACATAAATTTGTTTAACCGTTATCCGCAAGCAAAATAGCCTCGCGAATTCAATTCGTTCGCAGGCTGATGTATAATCACATTAATCAATTTCGTTGTATAATAATGGAACCCCGACGGGGGGAGGTGAGAGAGGGGGGAGGGATATTTCTATCTATCGGCATCAAGAGTATTGCGTTACGGAACAACAGTGGCATCGGTGTGTACAGTAATCGACAATGTAATTAAGCGCATTTGTTGGCCAGCCTGGCGTTTTCCGCCTGTGACGCGATCAGTTATTTCGATAACGGACAATGACCAACGGCGGCGATTATTTATGCGCTTTAACGTATAATGATGACGTATTTCAGACTGCTTCTTCTGGTCGTTAATGGCAGTGTTAGATTTGATTTCAATTACCAGAGTCGGAATTGTATCTTCAATTTCGAGATCTTTGAAAAAAATGAATGTGACATCCATAGATGTGGATGTAGCACCTTGAATTAAATTTAGGGTGCTACATTAACAATTCTTCCGATAAAGAGGTGATGATTATAATTCTAATGTGGAAAGTTCGACATGTGTATTCCCGAACAGGAGATTTTTCTCCACGTCAAATTAGACTGCCAATAATGTTAATTTAAACTCTCTAGTCTCCCTACAGTGAACCTGGAGTGAAATAGTATATTTCTCAACGAGTGCAGAAGGAGCTTTTTTTACGTACATGAGGTTTGCAAGACGAGCCGAAGGCGAGTTTTGCAATCACATTCGTTAAAAAAGCCCTTCTGCACAAGTTGAGGACTATATTGTTTCCAACAACGCGAAGAAAATACGATTTTTGAAGTTTTGAGCTGTGGAAAAAATCTCATTTTTTCCATGGCGTTGGGAAACATCATTTTTTAGTGCCTACGATAATATGTAAAAAAAACACCCGAAATCCCAGCTCGAACATACATCCGTAACAGGATAATGGGAAAGTTTGTACGTCTGTACGGCCGTGGTAAGACACGAGGTAATATCGGGGAAGATGTTACCAGATGCTAACTCACATTAAGCCAAGTTCGTTACAGCTCGCGGTTTACGAACAACGAGCGATAGCTCCGGAACAATGCATTACCCCGTTTATTTACGTTCCCATTGGAAATCTTGCTCCGAAGGATGTTGCTTTCCACAGTGGGGAATTCGTAATTGAATTTCATTTATCTTTTAATTACGAAAGGATTTGTTTCGGAATGCGATAAACGAGTCGTAACGCTCGGATATGTTCGGGTTTTCATTTATTTAATCTGCCTTACAATCGGCACTGTATACATTCCCGAGTGCTCGCGTTTGTTCCTATGTGTTGTGTTCCATTCTCGTACACGGATACATAATTTCATTAAGAGGATTAAAGTAGTTCCTACAATATAATTTCGTGTGCCCGCGGATACAGCGATTTTTGCGGAATGTTTGCATTGATAAAGAGCTTGTGCGTTTTTCGCGAATGCTGTTTGGTATTGCTGGATAAGACTTTTTTTGGTGGGTTGGTATTTTTGCAGCCCTTGAAGTGAGAATTTGGGATGGGGGGAATTTTTTTACGAATCTAGGGAAATCTACAGTAACTGAAAAATCGGAATTCGATCGTTGAATGGAAATCAACAAAACATCTTTCAATTTTCAGAGTATACTTTTCAAGTTTCAAGAATCAAAATTTCTAATCCTGCTAGATTCGTATTGAGCTCCAGAACGCATAACTCGGAATTTTCTCCGAAATAAAGTGAAACAAGAAATCAAAATGAAAAAATTTCCATCGGCCAAATAACAGAGTCAATGCAAATTGAATGAAAATCCAATGGCAACTCAATAACAATTTTCAATGGAAACTCAATGGTAAACGAATGGAAATATGAATACTAAAAATGTCCATTGGCCAAAACACCGATGAGTCAATGAAAATAGGATGTAAACTCAATGAAAATTTTCAATGAAAATTCGATGGAACGTTTTCCTATGGGTATTCATGATCATCTCCAAAAAAAGTATCCTATTCACCCTTCGTGCAAAGAGAAATAAACAGCTACCGCTCCCTCATAATCGTACACTGTCTGTAAGTCATGATTGCGATCTTGTTCTTCGCCGCAACGAAAACTCAAATCGCGAGTGATACATGATACCGACGATCGTAACACACCGCTAAATTGTATACAAGATATTTCACCTGCGGGTCGTAAGTTATGAAGGCCCTCGAATTACGAGTTATGCATCACTGATATCGCAGATAACTGCGGGAAACGAATCGTCCCTACAAAAATCGATACACTATCTCCCATCCCAGTTTCGAAGAAAAAACACATTACTCTCAGAATTTTGATTCCTATTCCACACTATTTTCAAAAACCTACAAAAAAACAAAAATGACGAATTTCGTAAATAAATGTCTATTCCCTTGAAAAAAATGTAAGAATTTTCTTCATTCCCCCCCCCCCCCCCCCCAAAAATCATAAATTGAATCAAAAAACATGTATACGCCCAAAAAATTGTTTTAGATATTGATTACAGTTTCACGAAATTCTTATGAGAGACTCAAGTCAACAATACATTCAACAAATTCGTCTCTAATCTCTCAAGGACAATGTCTCTCCTCTTCGGTACCCACAGTCCGTACACCCTGCGAATTCTGGAAACCAAGCTTTACCGACGTCCTGTAAATTTCGCGGAAAAAGCTCAGTTACCATACCTCGAGCTTGCAAGCTCCCCTGCATTGCCGATAAAATGAAGCCCCGAAAGCGAGCTTTTCGACAAGTGCTGACCTCTGAAAACGCCAAGGGCGCATGCGCCGTTGATTTCGATCGAGACAGGGAAGCTCATTGTACGGAAAAGGACATCCCCGGCTTCCCAGGCTCCCGCGGATGAAAAGCCGAACATTAAGGAAACTTGGCGCGAGAGAAAAAAAAAGAGAAAAACCTCGTTGGGCGCACGTGCACTTCCGACTCTTGAAACTGCAAACACTGCGAAGTTTGAAGTGACTTTTGTCAGGAAGAGGAAGGCGGAATTTATTTTTCATGAAATATTAATTTCGAATCTCGTGATTCGAAATTTGACCGGTTTGACTCGAGAGGAGAGGGAATTTTTCGTTGAGACGATAAGGGTGTTTTTTAATACATCAATCCAAGATTAACCCCACGCAACGAATGGTCACGAGCTGTGGCGTGTGGGGTCGTTGTTTCGAACGAAACGCCTTTTGACACGGTGTGTACAGGTGAACGGAAAAGTGCATCCCGGGAAATAGTTTTTAGGCACGATTGTGTTTAATGGACTTTTCAGGGAGATCTGTACTTCCCTGCTAAGACACGAGCAATGATGTAAGATAGCATATTATTGCCTAAGATTGAAATTTAGAAATTTTTGAAAATATTTGAAATTTCTGTGAATTTACAAAATTCGTGCGAATTCGCGAAATTTTTGAGATCTTTAAGAACTTCTCGAAATTTCTAAAATTGTGGAAAATTGTTGAAGTTTTTGAAAATTTTCAGATATTCTGCAATTTTTGTGAATTGTTGAAATTTTTCAAATTTTGTTGGATTTTTCGAAATATTCTACATTTCTTGGAATTCTCGAAATTCTCCAAAATTTCCAATATTGTTGAAAAATGTTGAAGTTTTTGGAAATTATGTAATTTTTGAAAATTTTTCAGTCTTGGAAATAGTTGGAATTTTTTCAAATTTCTGAAATTTCTGAGAATTTTCAAAATTTCCAGAATGGTTGAAGTCTTGAAAATTTTGGTCAATTCCGTAATTTTTATAAATTGTTGTAATTCTTGAAATTATGTTAGATTTTTGAAAATATTCTAAATTTTTTGGAATTTTCGAAATTCTCCAAAATTCCCAATATTGTTGAAAATTGTTGAAGTTTTTTGCAATCGTTTAATTTTTGAAATTAATTAAAATT
>JAPYZK010003974.1:0-11093 GCA_030522785.1 Platygaster equestris
AATAATTTTCATCACTTTCCATGGATTCTCATCAATTCCCATAGATTCCCATAAATTGTCATAGATTCCTATCAATTCCCGTATATTTTCATCAATTCCCATCGATTTTAATCAATTCCCATAGATTGTCATCAATTTCCATCAATTTCTACAGATTCTCATCAATTTCTATCGATTTCCATCAATTATTGCAGATTCACATATATTCCCATCAATCCCTATCGATTCCCATTTATTCCCATCGATTTCCATCAATTACCATAGATTCTCATTAATTTCCATCAATTTCCATAGATTCTCATCAATTCCCATAGATTTACATAAATTCATATAGATTTCCATTAGTTCCCATCGATACCCATCAATTCCCTAGATTTGTATCAATTCCCATAGATTCTCATCAATTTCCACATATTCCCATCAATTCCTATTGATTCCCATCGATTCCTATCAATTCCTACACATTCCTATCAACCCCATCAATTTACTACAATTTCCCATCAATTCCCATCGATTTATATCAACTTTCATCGATTTCCAGATTTCCATCGATTTCTATCAATTCCTACACATTCTCATCAATTCCCATGGATTTTCATAGATTCCCATCAGTTCCCATCGATTTCCATAAATTCTCATTGATGATACCCATCAGTTACTACAGATTCCCATCAATTCCCATTGATTCCCACCAATCCCTATCAATGATGGGGGATGGGGATTGGTGGAAATTTATTAGAATAATGGGAATAGATTAGAATCCATGGAAATACATAGGAATTGATGGGAATAGATGAGAATCTATGGGAGTCGATGGGAATTGATGATGGAAGTTAATGAGAATCTATATTGATGGAAATCGATGGGAATTGATGGAAATCGGTGGGAATCAATGGGAATTGATAGAATTCTATAAAAATCTATGGGAATTGATGGAAATTAATTATAATCCATGAGAATTAATGTAAATCGATGGGAATTGATGAGAATCGATGAGAATCTATAGAAATCGATGGGTATTAATGGAAATCTTTAGGCACTGATGGGAATCGATGTAAATCGATGGGAAGTATTGGGAATCTATGAGAATTGATGAAAATCGATGGGAGTCGATGGGAATTGATGAGAATCTATAGTAATTGATGGGGATTGATGGGAATCCATGGGAATTGATGAGAATTTTGATGGGAATAGATGGGGATAGGTGAGATCCACGCAAATCGATGGGAATTGATGATAATCTATGGGAATCGACAGGGATTGATGAGAATCTATGGGAATTGATGGAAATCGATGGAAATTGATGAAATTTCATGAAAATCGATGGGAATTGATGGAAAGTGATGAAGATCTGTGGGAATTGGTAGACATCGATGGGAATTGATAGAAATATCAATAGAAATAGATGGAAGTCAATATGGTTACATGAAAATCGATGGGAATTGATGGCGATCGATGAGAATCTATAGGAATTGATGTGTATTGATTGGAATCTGTAGGCATTGATGGCAATCGATGAGAATTATCGAAAATCTATAAATATAAATGAAAATCGATGGGGATTGACGAGAATCAGTGAGAATCCATACTCATTGATGGGGATTGATGGAAATCCATGGGAAATAATGGGAATTTCGATGGGAATAGATGGAAATAGGTTAGAATCCATGGAAATCCATGAAAATTGTTAGGAATAGATGAGAATCCATGGGAATCGATATTAATTGATGGAAATTGATCAGAATCTATGGGAATTGATGTAAATCAATGAGAATTTCTGAAGTTCCACAAAAATTGATGGGAATTTTACGAGAAGTGATGAGAATGTAAGAAAATCAACGGAAATAAATAGAAATCAATGGGAATCAACGGGTTTCCATGAAAATCGATGGAAATTCATGAGAATCTACAGGAATTGATCGGAATTCATGAGAGTCAATAGAAATCGTTAGGAATTGATGGAAATCGATGGAAAACTTACTGATGTGGCGGCGGGGGAGGGGGGGGGGGGGATGGGAATTGGTGGAAGGCCGCCACATGTTGTTTATAATATATGCAGATTCTCGAACTCATTCCCACATCATCATCAGACAAATATCCTTACATGAGTTCCCCGTGTTCGTCACCACGGCGTTGGCGCAGCTGCTCGGCGTCGAGCACGAATTATTGTTCCCGGCCATTGCCTGGCCGTAGTTCACGGCGCTGCTGATGACGCCGTTCAGGAGCCTCTGGGTGGCGAAACCCTGCACGCCCTGGTTTTGCGACCAGAACTGGTGGTGCGCCAGGAGGTGGTGTGGCACCGACGGCGCCCTTTGCCTCGGGGCGTTCTGCTGTACCTGGTTGTTGTTCGAACTCGAGTCGTACTGCGAAGACGGGCTGTTCCGGTGGCTCTGTTGTGACTCTCGGGCACCGCCTCCTGGACCTGGAATCATCGATTTTGCGTATCCCGGAAATCATTCAATCAACTCGTGAATCAGCAGTTACACTATGGGGCTTCTGCCTCCTTACTCCTACTACCTTCCCCCCTCCCTCCCCTCATAACCCCCGCCATTGGTAATGTAGAGCCCTAAACCACCGTGGTCGATAATGTGATGTAGAGACCTTACCTTCCAGCGGTCGGTAACACAGAGACCTGGATGTCTATGTTATCGACCAAGGATATGTTAGGTCCCTACATTGGCAATTGATGCTGGGTTAGGTCTATACATTACCGACTGTAGTTAGGTTATGTCTCTACATTACCGACGGAGTAGAAGGAGCCATACAGTGTAGCTACTCGAATCTCGGGATCTTTGACTCACCAGGACCCCCTCCACTGGGGCCACCACCGTCGAACACGGAATTGTCGGACTCCTCTTTGGACTGGGAGGACGACATGTTGCTCCTGTCAGGGCTGTCGCTCCGACTGTTCGACTCCTGGCGGATCGGGGTCGTCGAGACCGCCTGTACCGGCGACTGGGGCGACGACCAGGCGGATGCGGGTGTGCACGAGCGCTGCTGGTGCTCCTCTGCCATCACCCGGGAGGACATGGTCTCCTGAAAATCACGGGTTATTGCCAAAACTCCGAAAATTCTGAATCCCTGGGATTCGGGGACGTTCGCGGTACCTGGAAGACGGAGTCCGGAGACGCCCGCTCGCTGTGGTTGTGCTCCCGGGCGTGTTCCGGACCCGGGGCGCCCGCGCTTGCGGTCGTCGAGGTGGTGGTCGGCGTCGCCGTCGACGTCGACCAGGGCATGGGAGCGTCGCGCGAGGGGGTCGAGGGCGCCCCCGGGCTGGGGCTGCTGCGGGCTAGGTACTCGTTCTTGACCTTGACGGAGGCCGGCGAAGCCGGCATGTTGGCGTCCGGCGAGGACGTCGAGGTGTCGGCCACGCTCTCCCCTGGAGCAGGAAAGTTTATGGGTGAAGGTGCGTCCGTCGGCTGGATCCCGAGTGGCGAACCGGCTGATCCGAGGGATACTGGGGAGTCTGAGACACAAGGTTTGTTGCCCTGTCTTATTTTTTTTTTATTTTAATTTTTTCGGGGGTCTTTTAACGCTTGTGAATGTTTTTTGGAGAAAAAAAATCGGTTCGTGATGTGGCGCGAACCTAGGGCCTTTGAGTTTATGGGTGGGTGGTGTTCCGACTTAGCTGCGGGGGTTCATGTTTTGGATGAAAATTTTTTCGGAAATATTTTTGATTTTTTTTCATGTCAGATATATGAAGGATGTTTTTTTGTGGGTTTAGTGCGATTTTGAGTTGTTTTTGTAATTTTGGATCGACTTTAGCAAGTGTTCTAATTTTTGGACGCAATTTCCGAATCCTATCGGGAGCACGTGGGGAATCCGAGACAAAAGGATTGTTGCCCGGTCTTATTCATTTTTTATTTGATTTTGGTGTGGAGAGGAGTGGGGGGGAGGAGTGAGATTTGATCGCCTGTGGTAGTTTTTTGAAAAAAAGACGGGTCGGTGATGGGGCGCGAACCCATGTCCTTCGAGTTTACGGTCGAATGGTGTTTCGACTTGACTACAGGCGTCCATTTCTTGGATGGAATTTTTGTGTGATATTTTTCATTTTTTTCATGTGAGATGTCCCAGGGATGTATTTTTGTCGGTTTCGTGCGATTGTGGGCCATTTCTGTAACTTTCGATCGACTTTCGAAAGTGTTAAAATTTTCAGACGTAATTTCCGAATCCTATCGAAAGCACGTCGTTATGAAAAAATGAAATTCCCGTGTACGTGTCCCCGAGCGATCGAATTAAATTGTAAAATCGAGCACGTTCTGCCGTGATATCGTCTTTTTCCATGTGACCCCGTTTCCATTGTACTCTGGTAACGAGTACGTTTTTTGCGACTTTTCACGGAAATTGCTTCGTGCATTCGGAAATCGCGTTTTTGTGTCGTCTGTATTTTTATTTGCACTCCCACCTCTCTTTTATTTCACGTAAATCCTCAAAATCGATGAAAAACTATCTCAAAATCCAAACCCCGACCATACCTCACTAATCATGCACTCAAAAATCAGTAAATCATCGAAAATTCGTAAAAATCTGACGTCTGACGCCGCGTTCGCAGCGCCTCTAGCGGTAGCGTCAGCGTACCTCGAAAATTCGCGCATGCGCGGTCGAAATTCCTCCCCAATCCCACGAAATCGATTCCAACACCGTAAGACCGTTTTTATTCGACTCTACGATTCAATACATCGAAGTGCCCAGAACAACAAGAACCGCGCATGAATAAAGCGGCGTATCGTTGACTACGACACTCGCAATCACGTATTGGCCTTGTCAACTGCATTCCTTCCTTGACCTACACGAACGGCTATCGTCTCGCATCCTTTTCGCATTGCAACTTTTATTCAACGTGACTATTGCTCTCTACGACGCTCATGTTCATGCGTGCGAAATAAAAAGATCGCGCAAAAACGTTGAAAAACAAGCGCGTTCTCGTTCGGGAAAGCGAAATTGTCGGGTGCGTTCGAAAATTGTGATTTCTTACAGTTTATTGGGACTTGAAGTGCAGTACATCGAATGATGCCAATTTTTGGACGAGCGTTGAAAGTTTACACTCGAAAATAGAATACGAGAAAAAATCTGACGCTGCTCCCAGCGCCACCACGCGGTGGCGTCGGTGAACTAATTTTTTTTCGGCTTTCAAGACAATTTGAATTAATCAAGGTTGTGGAAATTGATGCACAGTGACAGTATTGATCAGTTTTGATGATTTTTGTTGATTTTTTACGTAAAAATGACGTATTTTAGATGGAAACTGTACACGGAGAAAACAGTATGGTTGCTTCAACCATATAAATAGTAACATTTGCGCCAATTATATCTATGGTTGGTACGACCGTATAAATAGTACGTACAACCATATATATGGTTGTTACAGTCACACATATATAGTTGTTACAACTATACCGATGAGTGTTATGGTTGGTACAACTATACATATGGTTGTGACAACCATACCTATGGTTGATAGGACCATGTATATGGTTGGTACGACCATATTTATGATTGATACGACCGTATGGTTGTTACAACCATGTACATATGGCTGTTACAATCATACATATATAGTTGTTACAGCCATATCTCTAATAGTTATGGTTGGTACAACTATATATATGGTCGGTATAGCCATATATATAGTTGTTACAAACATACTTATGATTAATACGACCGTATATATGGTTGGTACGACCATATCCATAGTTGGCGCAAATGTTACTATTTATATGGTTGAGGCAACTATACTGTTTTTTCCGTGTACGAAAAATTTCAGAATTGTTAGATGCCACGAACAAACGCTTCATTATCCTCTGCCTATCTTCGTCTACACGAATATAACAGTCAGGCTGTTCCTTTCACCGCAAGCCTCTGTTTTTATGACAAAAATGATTGCTCGATAGTCGAAGATCTGCATCGGTTGCGCAATGATCGGCGCCCATTTGCGAAACGAGCAAATCTGTAGTTCGCCATAATATTTCATCACGTCACGTTTTACGTGTAATTATCGCAGGCGACGTAAGAACAAACTCGTTCGAACAACATCCATCAAATTGGTGTTTTCATAGACGCGGTTATGCCGGTGTTTTCGCGAGTGTAGGAAAACAGTAATTTGTGCACGGCCGTGTCGGAAATGAGGGTTTTTTGTAATTGCGAGGCGGGCGTCGAGGGCTGAAGAAAAATTTCAGCCCTAGGGATGAAAATTTTATTGAGCTTCATTGATCGAATTCGATCGGTGTGAACTTTCTAAACTTCGAGGGTGGAGTTCATATGGATGGTTGCAAGTTTGAACTTCAATTTGGAAACTTCAATTCAAAAATTTTGAGTTTGAACTTCAATTCGGACACTTCGAGTTTGAACTTTACTTCGGAAACTTTGAGTTTGAAGTTTAATTTTGAAAGTTCGAGCCAGAAACAAACTTCTGGAACTCCAAGGTCGGAGTTTAGATGCGAAACTTCAAGGTTAAACTTTAATTCGAAAAATTCAAGTTCGAACTTTATATCAATAACGTCAATTTTGAACTTCATTTCGAAAACTCCAAGTTTGAACTTCAATTTGGGAACTTCAAGGTTGAAGTTTAATTTGAAAACATCAATTTTGGACTTCGTTTCGGAAACTTCAAGTTTCAATATTACTTCTAAAACTTCGATTCTGAACTTCATTTTGAAAAATTCAAGTTTGAACTTCAATTCGAAAACTTCAATTTTGAGCTCCATTTTGGAAGCTTCAAGTTTGAAATTCAATTTTGCAAGTTCAAGCCAGAAATGAACTTCCAAAATTCCAAGGTTGAAGTTTATATCGAAAACTTCAAGTTTGAACTTCAATTCGAAAACTTCAATTTTGAGCTCCATTTTGGAAACTTCAAGTTTAAAATTCAATTTTGCAAGTTCAAGCCAGAAATGAACTTCCGAAATTTCAAGGTTAAAGTTTATATCCAAAAATTAAAGTTTGAACTTCAATTGGGAAACTTCAATTTCGAACTTCACTTTTAAAACTTCGAGTTTGAATTTCATTTTGGAAACTTCAAGTTTGAAGTTCAATTTTGCAAGTTAGAGCCAGAAATGAACTTCCCTAACTTCAATGTTGAAGTTCATATCGAAAACTTACATTTTGAACTTCATTTCGAAAACTTCAAGTTTGAAGTTGAATTTTGCAAGTTCTAGCCAGAAACGAACTTCCGAAACTTCAAGGTTGAAGTTTATATAGGGAACTTCAAGTTTGAACTTCAATGTGAAAACTAAAATTTCGAACTTCATTTCGGAAGCTTTAAGTCTGAAGTTCAATTTAGTAAATTTAAGCCAGAAATAAACTTTTTATATTCTATGGTCAAAGTTTTTATCGGAAACTTCAAAGTTGAACTTCAGTTCGAAAACTTCAAGTTCGAACTTTATTCCGAGAACTTTAATTTTGAACTTCATTTCGTTAAATTTAAGTTTGAACTTCAATTTGGGAGTTTCAATTTGAAAACTTTAATTTTGAACTTCATTTCGGAAGCTTCAAGTTTGAAGTTCAATTTGGCAAATTTAAGCCAGAAATGAACTTTTTAAACTTCATGGTTAAAGTTTTCATCAGAAACTTTAAGTTTGAACTTAAATTCGGGAAATTCAGTTTCGAACTTCAATTCGAAAACGTCAATTTTGAACTTCAATTCGAAAACTTCAAGTTTGAAGTTGAATTGAGCAAGTTTAAGCCAGAAATGAACTTCCGAATTTCAAGGTTGAAGTTCATATCGAAAACTCCAAGTTTGAACTCTAATTTGGAAACTTCAAGTTTGAAGTATAATTTCGCAAATCCAAACCAGAAATGAACTTCCGAAACTTCAAGGTTGAAGTTTATATCAAAAACTTCAAGTTTGAACATTAATTCATAATCTTCAAATTTGAACCTCAATTCGTAAACTTCAAGTTTGAAGTTCAATTTTTCAAATTCAAGCCAGAAATAAACTTCCGGAACTTAACTTTTGAAGTTTATACAGAAAACTTCAAGTTTGAACTTCAATTTGGGAACTTCTAGTTTAAACTCCAATTCCCACAACAACAACACTTATTCTCACTCTAGTGACGTAATAGGTCACTTATCACACGCTTAACATTGAGAAAAACCAAATTTTTGCTAGTTCCAAAACAAATGTCTTTTTTCAACGAAAAAAATTTCCCTGATTACAGAAATACGTATAAATCAAAAAATAAGTATTTGCAACCAAAAATAGATGAACTTTCGTTACGTTTTTGCGTGTGTTTTTTTCAAGAAGAGAAAAAGTGGTTCGGTAACGTTCAGCGGCGCGAGAAAAGGTCGTCGCTCGGAATTGACCCACATGCACCGCGAAAGCTATTGAAGCTCGCTCATTATCGCTTTATTAAATTTACAATCGTCACTCGTGCAACGCTCCGTCGTCTGTAATTCGCGGCTTTTATCGAGGAACGTTAATTTCTGACGGTTGCGTAATGAGCCCGTTACGCAACGACCCGGAAATCGCGCGTGTCGGGGCTCTTCGCGAAAAATGACTCGCGACTTTCACGAAACTGATTGGTTTCTGGTTTGTCAGTTTCGTGGCATATTAGTTGCGAGTATTGGAAGTTTTGAGCATTTTTCGGAATTTGGATTGAAATTTAGGCAATTTTTGGGAAGTTCGAGGAGCTTTGGAGATTTGGAGAATTTTGGAACATTTTTTGAGAATTAGGCAAAGTTTTGGAAGACTGAAATTTGATTTCATGACATTTTGGATTTCATGTTTATGATGAGAATTTTCTGAAATTTTGGTAAATATTTTATAAAAATTCGCCAAGTTGGAGACATTAATGGAAATGTGAGAAATTTGTGATATTTTAAAGGAAATAATAAACATTTTTATAAATTAATTAGAATTTAATTCACTGATTTTCCAAATTTAATATATGATTTTCTGGAATTGTCGACAGTTTTGCGAAACATTCACGAATTTTTTCAAAAAAAAAAAAAAGGATTCAAAATTTGTTACGTTATCGAAAATCTGAAAAAATTTTCTGAATATTTATGAAACTCCAAAAACTGTTCAAGAATTTTTTTTCTGATAAATCTCAAGAAATCTTGAAAAAAATTCATAGAATTCTCAAAAATCCGCGAGAAACTACAAAATTTTGGTGAATTTAGAGACATTATAATTTTCGTAATTTTAGGTACTTTGAATGTTGGAAAATTTATCTACGATTATAAAACTTACGAAAATTTGCTGAATTCGAATATATTCTAGGAATTTTCTGAAACTCCGATCCTCTCATTTTTTTATAGGAATTCAATAAAAGCCCTAGGAATTGAAAAAAATTTAAGAAACACTTAAAAAATTTAACCATGGAAAAATTTTCTTGAGAAACTCAAACTCTCGAAGGTCAAGCAAAATTTATTAAAACTCGAATCACATGAAAAATTTTTTAAATATTTTTAAAATTTCACCGAAACACTCACAAACGTTCAAAAATACAAAAAAGCCAAGATTTGTTGTATTTTCAAAAAATAATCAGAATTCAAGTCAATTCTAAGAATTTACTTCGATTTGTAATTTTCCTTTAGAATTTAATAAAAACTTGACGAAGTGAAGAAAATTTAAGAAACTCTCAGAAAATTTATCAATCTGAAAATCATCTTGAGATGCTTAAAATTCCCGAAGGTCAACCAAATTTACTAAAACTCCAATTTCATGAAAAATTTTACAAATATTCCCAAAATTTCCCAAAACCCTCATCAACCCCCCAAATTCTCAACAATATAAAAAAAGTCCAAAATTCGTCACACTTCCAAAAAATATTGATCAAAAAAGATTTTTGTCGGATTTTGGAATCTCCAATAATTTTTATTACATTGTCAAAATTTTCGAAAAACAAAGAAAATCAAACAAACAAGAAATTAAATTTCTCTAAATGCAAAAACTCATGTCTAATTCCAACTCTCAAAAAATAAATCTCGTATAATCTCCCAAAAAGTCGAAACGTACTGAATATTCCAGATCTGTTGCACTTTTTTCTATTACTCGATTCGATTCATAATTAAAAAATTGTTTCTCATAAGCAACCAAACAATTCATCATTTATGGCGTTACGTAAATAACGTTGGCTGACTAAATACGCAGTTGTACTACTACGGGAAGAAACACTCGAATATCAGTGGTAAGAACGAAATTTCGCCTGACCATTCGGCCGCGCAGTAGTATAAGTTCGTGTTTAGTCAGCCAGGAGAGTTTATTCAAGATAAAGAATTTCCACAGTTACTTAAGAAACTTTTGAAAATTGATAAACAAATATTGTTTCACAAATGTTATTAAAAATCAAAATATTCATAACATTCGTATCATTTTGAAGAAAAAATTACAGAATTCCAAAAATAGTCAGAATTTTTGCGCAAATTTTATGAATAAATATTCTGTAAATCCAGACTTTAATGTATTTAAGAAACTTATATTATGAGCTGAATGCATTTTGAGAACTCAAATGGATAGTTTACTGTATTCCACACTTATACTTAAACTTTACTATATTTAAAGGACTTATATCGGGAGCCTACTGTATTTCATGGGCTCCAACCGCGAGTCGAGTGTATTCCAAAGGACTGAATCAAATTTTTCTGTACTTGTAGACATTTTATTAAGACTAAGATTTCATTAAAAGACTTTATATCGAGAGATAACTGTATTTAAGGGGTTTCTATCCAGATTACATTGTATTTAAAGGACCTTAATCAACAGTTTACTGTACCTGACAGAATTATTTTGAAACTTTACTCTCTCTGAAGTGTTTGTATAGAAAGATGACTGCATTTTTAAAGCTTGCACCGCGATTCTACTGTATTTCAAGAACTTGATGAACTGTATACTCTAGCTAAAGAACTTATACCGAGACTTCACTGCATCTGAAGAATTTATATTAAGGAATGACTTTATTTTAAGGTCTTTAATCCAGAGTACACTGTATTTTAAAGACTAATATCAAGAGTTTACTGTATTTTGAGGGCTTCAATCACAAGTCGAGTGTATTCCAAAGAACTAAATCAAAATTTTACTGTACTTATAGAAATTTTATTGAGACTTGTATACATTAAAAGAATTTATATCAAGGGATGACTGTATTTAAAGGGTT
>JAPYZK010003976.1:0-11091 GCA_030522785.1 Platygaster equestris
TCTAAATTTACGAAGTTTCTGAAAAAATTGCTACCATTGATAAAATCATCAATAAAGTGGTAAAAAATACTTGTTTTCGCGGAATTTAAAGATATTAATATGAGAATAAAATATTCATTACGCATAACATTGATTTTACTGTATCAATTTTTGAAAATCTCCCTAAAAAATTCTTCACTATTCGAAAGTTCCCACAAAATTTACTAAAATTTCCCGTCCCCAAATATTCCGAAAAATTAACAAATTCCGGTATGAATTTCGGTAATTTTACTGAAACTTACGAAAAACTACGTTAATTTAAATAAAGTTACGAAATCTTGCAAATGTACTAAACATTTAAAATTTCTCGAAAATTTTAAAAATACTAAAAATTCCCAAAACTATAAACTTATGATTTTTTTTTAGGTTCCCTAAATTCAGAAAAATTCAATGTGGTTTGATAAATTTTTGGAACTTTCCCTCAGATTCGAAAAACTACGATCTACGATCTACGAAAATAGTCGAAAACCCTTATTAAAATATTACAAAATTTTCAGACTGCAATACAATAATCACGAAAAATGTTTAAATTCACGAAATGTCTGCGAAAATTTCTATCATTGATAAAATCATCGATAAAGCGGCATAAAAATATTTTTTACTCGAAATAAAAAAATTCCCATTTTTTTTATTATTCAGAAAAATTTCCGGAATCTCCATAACTTCGATAGATCCAAAATTTTCGAAGCTTCTAAGCTACAGAACTTCCAGATTCTCCAAAATTCTTCAAATATTCAAAAATGTTCCAACTTTCAAACTTCATTATTTAAAATAAATTTCTCAAAACCCAAAAATTCCCGCACTTCCAAAATCACCAAAGCTCCAAAACGTCCAAAACTAATAACATTCCAAAACTTCGCTCTTTCCAAACTTCGAAATTACAAAACTTAGAAATCTTCAAAATGTCGAAAATCCCCAAAACTCAAAATCCAGAAAATTTCCGAATCCCAAACACCCCAAAACTTCATAACCCCGTAAACCATAAAACTCCTCAAATTCCGCGGATATTTCCTAAAAACTTCGTACAAAACACAAAACACCCCTCCTTAACCCAAATCTTGGCCACGTCCTCGTATTTTACTGCTATCACTTTTTTCACTGCAATTCTTCTATAAGGGAAAAACTCTGTCCAGCTATTCCCATCGATTTTGCAATTGAAGGGAAATTCTGATTTGTCCGTCTCGGACTGATTGTTATACTATCTCCCTGGCGCCGGCGATGTAAACCAAAATCGGGGTTACGAGCTTTCCAAAGTACCTGTGTTTGCACATCGGGCGGCCGTAAAACTTTACCACCGTCAACTTGGTTTTGACATCCCGCTTATGCACTTTTCTCTTACTCATCGGAAATCCCATCAACCTCCCCCCTTTAAACAACTTATCGAGATTTTCCCACCGAAGTTACGCACGTGCCTCGTGAAATATTTATGAGGAAATTTTCCAAAGCCCCGTTCAAGTTTCCCTGGCTTACCGCTAACGAAGGAAAAGTTTCCGCGCGATGACGATTTCCTTTATGAAAATTG
Source organism: Platygaster equestris (assembly GCA_030522785.1). NCBI lineage: Eukaryota > Metazoa > Arthropoda > Insecta > Hymenoptera > Platygastridae > Platygaster > Platygaster equestris. The sequence continues at coordinate 1,562 of JAPYZK010003976.1, forward strand.
TCTCGTTATTACAATTCTCCGTATTATCAAGGGGCGGGGAAATTGTGTTGACATAGCAAACGTTTGTGCAATCAACGTCGACTCGGAACCCGATTTCATAACTTCCCTTTACCCTCGGAAAAAGCGATAAATACTTGAATGCTCGGCAAACAACGCCGGTGAAAAAGCGATAAAATTAATATTCGATATCGAAGTTGTTATTTCGCGATGAAACTTTGCATCGGGCGTACCAAGTTGGAACGAGTACAACGGAACGCAAAGTTGTTAATTTTATTGCGATCGCTCGTAACAGTTCCGCGATAGCATTAATATGAGGCAACTTGTTGAATAGATTGTTTTTTATCTGGTAGTTTCATCGGGAGTGTTCGCAATTGAGACGGAATTCACCGTAATCGAGATTCAACGACGTGTTAACATTGATACACTTTGAGGAACACATTAAAATACTGTGAGAACATGCAAATCTAGTCATTCATCGATTACACATAGTTCAAATCGTTGTTCGCGGTTTCAGCCTTTTCAAGCGTGCATAAGCTCGGCGTGCTCTTGTTTGATTGTCGCCCAGAAGGGCTGTTTTGGAGCTTGTTTATCGCGATTGAAGATCACGTGAAGAGTGATCTTTTTTTTTGTACGGTACGTGGAATTTCTGGAATATCGTGACTTTTGAGGTAAACGATGAATTTGTTCGGTTTGTTGGATTAAGGGGTGGTGGAAATCGGTTTCGTTTATATAGGCGCTGAGTTGGAGGGCGGAGATTGGGTTTTTGGGGGATTTTGGATTTGTTGAGAAATGTGTCGTGTGCGAAAATTTGGGGGGACGATGGATAATTGAGGACTTTGCAGGTGAGGCATTTTGGAATTATTTATTGGGGGGCTGTTTTTAGTTTTGACGCGTTTTTGGATACGAATCGAAAAAATTTTTCAGTCTTTCAGGAATTTGATAATTTTGTATGTAGAAGTAGAATTTGTGGAATTTACGAATTTTTAGATTTTTTAAGTGAGGGTTGCTGCGATTTTTCGGGTGTGTCATTTTATGACATTGCGAGGTTTAGCGTCATATATATATATATTATTTTTTCGGATTTACTTATTTATGGTTTAACAGTGGTTTAGTTTTTTGTTGCTGATGGAATTTCTTGGAGGTAAGGTATTTTTGATGAGACGTTATTTTTTTAAACCTTAGAGTTCAGAAACTTGTAAGGTTTCTCAAAATTCGAAACAACGAAATTTTTGAATGTTTGAGACTCCTGAGCTTTAAAGCTTAGAAATTCCGAAACTATTGAACTGTGAAAACTTCGAAACACCGAAATTTTAAAATTTTAGAAACTTGAGCTTGAAAGCTTGGAAATTCTTCGAAAATTTAGAAATTTCAGAATTTATACAACTTCGAGAATGATAAAATTTAACAACTTTTTAACTTCGATTATGTTCAAAACTTCGAAATTCTGTTAAATTTTCCGAAAATTCGAAATTTTGAAACTTTGAAACTTCACGACTTTCAAATACTTAAAAACTTTTAGATTAATACGAAATCTAGAAAAATGTACCTGAAATGTCGAAAATTCCTCAACTTCTGAGCTTCAAAATTTCATAAATTCCAAGAGTTATTAACTTTTGAACTTCAAAATTTCTTTGAACTTTCAAAATTCTTCGAAATGCTCAAAATTCGAAAACTGCAAGACTAAAAATTTCCAAAAGCTCCGAAACTTCCAAAACTCCAGAATTTTATAATTCTTCGAAATTCCAGAATTTCAAAAATTTCAAAAGTTTCAAAAGTTCCAAAACTTCAGGAATTCCGAAATTTTACAACTTCAGAAAGCTTGAAAACTTTGAAATTCGTCTACATTCGTCCAAACTTAAAAATCCCAAAATTTCAGAAACTCCAAAACTTCTAGACTTAATAATTTTAAAATCTTTCGAAATTTAAAGACTTCAGACATGTCAAAAATTTAAAAATTCCAAAACTTGACATAGTCAAAACTCCGAAATTCTTCGAATAATACAAATTCTCCAGAATTAATTTTCATCAACTTGAAAACTCTCAAACTTTCGAAACTTCCGGAATTCCCGAATCTCCCAAAACTTCAGAACTTCACAATACTTCAAAATGTCAAAACTTCCAAAATATTTAAAGCTTCAAAATTTCCGAAACTCCAAAACTTTACAACTTCAACATATATCCAAATTCGTCAAAACTTGGAAGTTCCGAAACTAGAAAATTTTCGAAACTTTCAAGCTTCTACACTCGCGCGTAAATTACCGAAAAATCAAAATGAAAACGAAATTTCCTGTTTCAGTCCGATTTTTTCCAAAACATTTTATATTCCCTGAAAATTCCAGGTTTCCCAAGTGCGCAACAACCCTGTAATAACTAAATCTGTCAATCCTCAAGTTCCAAAATTCCTCACTGTTCCAAAACCCACATTATTCTGTATTCGTCTTTCATTCAGTCATTACAGTTTTTCATTTCCACCAAGTAGTCGCACCAACACTCGTCCCACATTTTCTCAAACATAAATTTTTTTCCCATCAGCGCCTATATATTGTACACCTTTTCTGTGCTTTGGGCTCTAAAATGTGCGTGCTACAGACACATTGACCATCGTACAAACACATGCTCATGCTACAAAATCCTCCTCCCCCTCGTTGGGACGAATATCGACGACTCCTGGCCTCGAAGGGTATTTCTAAAGTTCCACCGGTTTCGGACGTGGTCACTAGACGTGTCCTGTATTTTCATGGAGATGAACGTTTTTGTCAAGAGCATGTATTTGTGTGTTCTGTTGTAAAAAATGCCGCTTTTACCCGGCTCCCAACTTTTCATATTCCCTACAGTACGCGCAAAAAAAGAGCAACTCCATAATCCCGCGATTCGAAACAAATCCGAGAAAATTCGACCGGAGCAGGTGTCGGAGATGTCGGTTTCGCACGCATAAACGCCCCCGAGATTCCGCTTTCGAAAGCCGGCACATTACAATGGCCGACTGTATCGCGTCGGGCTGTTTTAATTTCGGCGCAATAAATCAAGAGATTTGATTACTGGGGCGGAAGTAGACGCATCGTTGCCAACTGTTACCTTTGGCTTTTTTCACCCCCGCCCTCGCGGTACTTTTTGGGGGATGAAATTCGATCGATTGAATTCAAATTGGAAAAATATGAAAACACATTTTTGTAGTTTTGACAATTTTCAAAATTCATGTAATATTCTTAATTTCCAAAATTCGCTGAATTTTGAAAATATTCCAAATTCTTAAAATTACGAAATTTTAGCAAGTTTGAAAATGTCCAAAATTCTTAAAATTGTTAGTGTCCAAAATGTTTGGTATTTCGGGAATTCTGAAAATTGTTGAAATTCACGAAGTTTTTGATATTGTTATTATTACTCAATCCTTGGAATATTCTGAATTTCTAAAACTTTCAAAATGTTTGAATTTTTCAAATTCCCCAAATTCCTGAAATTTTTGAACATTTCGAACATTTCGAACTTTTCAAAGTGTCTGGAATCGTTGAAATTTCCGAAAGACTCAAAATTCCGAGAATTTTCAAAACTTTTACTGTCTTACACATTTTCAGAAATTATCAAATTTTCTAAAATTTCATCGTTGCCAACTGTTACCTTTAGCTTTTTTCAAAATTCTTGGAATGTTCTTCTAAAATTCGCTAAATTTTAAAAATATTCCGAATTCTTAAAATTACGAAAATTATCCGAATTTCCGAATTTTTCGAAATTTTAGCAAGTCTGGAAATATTTTAAATTGTTAAAGTGTCCAAAATTTTTGGTATTCAGGCAATTCTGATAATGTTCAAAATTCGCAAAGTTTTCGATATTCTTTTAATTTCTCTAATTCTTGGAATATTCTGAATGTCTAAAATTATCAAAATGTTTCGATTTTTCGAATTACCCGAATTCCTAAAATTTTTAAACATTTCGATTTTTTCAAAGTGTCTGGAATGGTTGGAATTTCCGAAAGACTCAAAATTCCGAGAATTTTCAAAACTTTTACGGTCTTACCAATTTGTAGAAATTATCGAATTTTCTAAAATTTCATCGTTGCTCACTGTTACCTTTAGATTTTTTCACCCCCGCCCCCGCGGTATCATTCAGGTGATTAAATTCGTTCGACTAAATTCGAATTGAAAAAAAAAATGGAAAAAAATTTTTGCAATTTTGAAAATGTTCAAAATTTTTGGAATGGTTTTAATTTCCACAGTTCGCTAAATTTTAAAAACATTCCATATTCTTACAATTATGAAAATTATTCAAATTCCAGAATGTTTCAAAACTTGAGCAAGTTCGAAAATATCTAAAATATCTTAAAATTGTTAGTGTCCAAAATTTTTGGTAATCCGGGAATTCTGAAAATTCTGAAAATTCACAAAATTTTTGATATTCTTATCATTTCTCGAATTCTCGGAATATTTTAAATTTCAAAAGATTTCGAAATGTTTGAATTCTTCGAATTTTCAAAATTCCTTAAATTTTGATAAATTTCTACCTTTTCAAAGTGTCCAGAATCATTAAAATTTCCGAAAGACTCAAAATTCCAAAAATTTTGGTATGAAATTATGAAAAATATAAAAAATATGAAAAATAATGAAAAATTTGGGCACAATCAAATCGTTGGGGTATTCGTCAATGAGTAGTACTTTCCTCGAGGAAAAATTTCCATTCAACTCAAAAAGACGCATTTTAATCCCCTTGGATAAACCGGATCAAAAGATTCCAGGGCGTATTCAAACTAATTCAATCAAACTTCAAAACCAAAAACGTGACCGACTTCATTAAGCGAAATAAGTGACAGTGTAGCGAGTATAGAAAGAGCCCGAATCTGTGCGAGAGAAGAGGGTGGAAGCCGCGGGGGTCGTGGGTGGCGCTACTCTTGGTTGTTCGTTGAACTATCGATCCGTGACGTGTTCAAATAGAAGGCAACGAAACGGGTCAAGCGATTAGCGAGTGCCGTAACTTCACGACCGTGGAATCGAAAATCCAGACGGACTATTGCCCGAGTTCGACCGACATTTTTTCACCCCCCCAAAAAAGCGAGCTCTATCCGATTCCAACATTCATACATCAACTCGAGGTTTACAAAATGCTCATAAGCGTTATCGATTTCCCGCGAATCCTCGGTTTTCCGAGCCTAGAAAAAGCTCGTTTTGGATTAATGTCATCTTTGCACAGGGACGCGCCGTGTTGACGTTACAGGTTTCCACCGATCAAACTAGATTATTTTCCGTTGTTTGCGTTTGGGCTCGCGCTTCTGGTAACACATCGGAATGTGCTATCGAACAGATTTACATCGATCCGCGAAGGGCGGCTGATTTTTCGAACTCGCGATCTTAATTATCGTAACTTTTATCACGGTGATTAGATAGATTACACGAATTCCTGAAAAGCTGTGGAGTGACCTCACAAGGTCACATCATAACTTTTCAGGCAATTTTGAGGTCTTTTTAATTTCCGAAAAATTTTAGAATGACTGAATTTTGCATAATTTTTAGAATTTTCAATATTCTGAAGACTTTTCGAATTCTCAAAATTTCCCAAATTTGCAAGTCTCAAAGTGACTGATATTTTTTATAAATTAATGAAATTTCTCGAAATTTTTGAATGTTTTCAAAATTTTAACAATGAAAAAATTCGCGTAATTCTCAGAATTCCAAAGTTACGGAAATGTTCGAAATTCTCAATATTTTTGGAAATTTCGTTTGTCTACATCTACGAATGTTCCAAATTCATTGAAATAACATTTTTCTGCATTTTCATTATTTTCAATTTTTTTCAATATTACGAGAATGCTCAAAATTTGAATAATTCCTGGAATTTTCAAAATTCTACAGGTTCGTAAATTTTAATAATTATCACAATTTCCTAAATCCTCAGTATTTCCAAGAAGCTCAAAATTTCCAAAGTTTTCCGAAGTCTAATAATTTCCAGAACTTTATGGATCTAATGAAATCTAAATGTTCAGTAAATTTCCGAAATTTCAAATTTATGAAAATTTTATAAGCTCTTTATAAGATGCCTAATAAGAAATGGAGAACCCAAAAAGAATTACGTGAACTCTTATAAGGTTTTCGGGAATATTATAACGTCCAGAGTTGCAAAAACTCGACTCAATCCTATTCCCTGCATAGGACAACCTTTATTCACCCGAGTCAGCAAATTTTTCAGCCACCCCGTTGGGAAATCGCGAGGAATAATCACCCCCGACGGAAAGTCGAGTACATTATGCGGCGGAAGTAACCTGCTCGTCATCGTTACGCGGAATTAACGTCCCGCTGATCGCATTGGGTACACACTTTCAGCCCTGACTAATGACAAATACATAAAAAAAACATTTCCTGGTTCAAGATGTCATTAAAAACTGCCGATTTCCGAAAAAAATCGACCCTGCACGTAATTTACTGTCTTCCCCCCCAAAATACCCTCCAAAATAAAAAAAAACCAGTGTTTATGTGCGTGTAAGTCAAGAATAGTGTTAAAGTGATGTAGACGAATGATCGTGAGGAGAAAAAAAAACGTATCATATGAGGTCACCTGTGATGGCGATTTTACAGGACCACTTGCTCGTGCCCTCGAGGACCATCTGTTCTGCCTGATCGAGGCTGTCGATGTGTGTATCCGGGTCGACTGAAAACGTCGTGCTGAAAAGAAGACAATGATTCACGTCATCGCTGCGCCAGCCTGACCTTTTTCTCCCAAGGATTCGCGAAATCCCGTTTGATTCGGAGAGCATCTCGAGCCAGGGGGACGGCTCCTAACCTAGGCTAACCCTGACGGAAGAGTCGAATGATTCGAAAACCACCTGTTAGTCAAACGATCGTGAAATTAACATCGTTACCGCGGACAGTGCGCGGCCTGGCCAGGGGCTCGTCGACCCAGAATAAGAAAACTTGTTGCTCGACTTCGTGGCCCATCGCCAAGCTTTGGCCCCGGTCTTTACCAACCAGATGTCATTTTAGCTTGTCGATCGCGTTTTGATAAGGCCTTTCGTTGATTGCGATTTTGTCGGGGATGAGTCGATTTGGCACGAGATTTCTTGGACTGTCTTTCTGGGGGGAGGGGGGGGGGGTGGCGAATTGACGATGGGGAGAAGTTGTCTGGGAACAGACGATCGGTTGGGGATGATTTTGACAGTTTTGATGAGGGGGGAGAATTTTTGGGACTTAGAGTGTCTGGAGATGTGTAAAAGTATAGACACTGGATGTTCTAAAATTTTCAAGGCGAGAATTTCGGCTTTGTTAATCGAGGAGGAAGACGTTGAATTTTTATTGGAACGAAAAATTACAGCGGCAGTTTCGACAACTTCATGCAAATGGAGGGGATTAAATATTCAAAGTCGCGAGCTGTGGGTCCGGTCTGAAATTAATGTCGCCGCTGTTAGGGATTTGAATGGAAATTGAATTTTCCTCGCGGCAAGATCGGGAAGTTTGCGTATTTGCATGGGTTTTTTGTATGGAGCAATTTCACGCTGCAAGAAACAGATTTCTGGTGGGGGATTCGGTTTTAGATGGTTTGGGTTTCCTGTTTTGAATAATGGTTTATCTTTTGAGGGTGAAGAATTGTTTTTTGTTCAGGAATACTCAGTATTTTTTGGAATTATCAAAATTGCGGAGGATTTATAGTCGTGAATTTGAAATGTATTTTCTAAAATTTGGTTAATTTCGGAAGGAATCATAAAAATTTGATGAAAAATCGTCAGCATTTTTGAAATTTTCTAAATTCTGACGTACTGATGAATCTTTTTGATAATTTTATGATTTTAACCAATTTCGTTCAATTTTCCCACACAATTTTGGCAGTTAAAAGGTTTTTTGCGAGAAAAAAAATCCACCCAGCCGAAAAAAATTAATTGAAATCATAAAATCATTGAATCACCCACTGACAATCCATTCCATTTTTAGAATGCTCAAATTTCCCAACATTTTTGAAATTTTCGTAACTCTGAAGACTTTTTGAATTCTTAAAATTTCTAAAATTTGAAAGTCTCAAAGTGTTTAATATTTTTCCGAAATCAATGAAATTTCTCGAAATTTCTAAATGTTTTGAAATTCCAAAAATAAAAAATTTGCTAAATTCTTAGAATTCCAAAGTTATCGAAATTTCAGGAGTTATTACATTTTTTGGAATTTTCAAAACTTCTCTCCAAATTTTCCAAATTTATCAACATATTTTCACATTTTCCCAAATTTTCATCATTTGTGATTTCTTTAAAATTACGAGAATACTCAAAAGTTGCATAATTCAAGGAATTTCCAAAATTCTGCAGATTTTTAAATTTGAATGATTATTACAATTTTCTGAATTTTTAGGATCTCCAAGAAGCTCAAAATTTCCAAAGTTTCCTAAAGTTTACGAATTTGTACAATTTCATAAATCTAATGAAATTCCCGAGATTTTAGAACTTTTCGAAATGAAATTCAAAAGTTTAGTAAATTTCCGAAATTTCGAATTTATGAAAATTTTCGCCATTCTTCAAATTTTAAGAATTCCAAAAATTTCCGGAATCCTCAAAATTGTGACAGAACATGATAAATTATTGATTTTTCCAAAATAACCGAAAATTTCAGAATTGCTGAAATTTTCAAACAGTCTAAATCTTCAAATTTGACAAATTTTGATATACCCAAAAATTCCTTCAAATTTTTGCAGTTTTCTTAATTATTCAGAATCGAAGTTGCATAATTTTTGAAATTCCGAAAATTCTCAGAATTTTCGAGAATTTAATTAATATTTTTAAAAATTTTAGAAATGTGTACGATTTCCATAAAAATCAAAGCCTTCAAAATCCCTGGAATTTTCTAAATCCTCAAAAATTTTCGAAAAACGAATTTGTACGGTAATTGCGAGGGGGGGGGGGGATGGTCTCATGGCAAACATCGCCCCGGGCCTGAAAACCTCTTACTCCACAACTGCCAAAAAGATTCCGAATTGCTCAAGAAAATAATTTTTCTTCCCTTCCCGACGTGTTCAGGTTCAAGCAACACAGAAAATTCCCCAATCTCAGTACAAACAACTCTCTCAAAGGAAGTCGACTAATTTCCCGACTTTTTCTCGAACGCGAGCGAACATCTTAATAGGATCACATGCGCTACCGAATGCACAAGAGGGCTTGTGTCAATGACGGATGTGTAAGATCACAGGGAGGCCAGAGATTAGAGATAGTTTGCTCGGCGTTACTAGCTTGAGAGTTTCGCTCGAAAATGACTGAGGTATTAAAGCCCCAGGCATTGGCCATTCACCCCTGAAAATGGCGATATGAATAAACTTAAGCTACAAGTTGCCGCGGAGCCTTTAATAGGATTTCGATTGAATTCTGTCCTCCCGAACGTACCAAGCGAGAAATGACCGTTTATATAAAGTTCCCCGGAACGACCGAGAGAGATATAAAATTTTCATGACTCTCTCGGGCAAGGAAAGCTGGGGAGAGTTGAAAAAGCAACTAAGTTTCGCAGACACTTACCATTGATCGACTCAGAATACACAATTAATGTTCACGCGTATAACGTTTTTCCTCGGCGTTTTTCGTA